>JABUOV010000389.1:0-5000 GCA_025617405.1 Perca schrenkii
TGATGATGATGTGAGGTATTGATGATGATGATGATGAGGTATTGATGATGATGATGTGGGAGGTATTGATGATGATGATGATGTGAGGTATTGATGATGATGATGATGTGAGGTATTGATGATGATGATGATGTGAGGTATTGATGATGATGATGATGATGTGAGGTATTGATGATGATGATGATGATGTGAGGTATTGATGATGATGATGATGTGAGGTATTGATGATGATGATGATGTGAGGTATTGATGATGATGATGATGTGAGGTATTGATGATGATGATGATGTGAGGTATTGATGATGATGATGATGAGGTATTGATGATGATGATGATGATGTGAGGTATTGATGATGATGATGAGGTATTGATGATGATGATGATGTGAGGTATTGATGATGATGATGATGTGAGGTATTGATGATGATGATGTGAGGTATTGATGATGATGATGATGTGAGGTATTGATGATGATGATGATGTGAGGTATTGATGATGATGATGTGAGGTATTGATGATGATGATGATGTGAGGTATTGATGATGATGATGATGTGAGGTATTGATGATGATGATGATGATGTGAGGTATTGATGATGATGATGTGAGGTATTGATGATGATGATGATGTGAGGTATTGATGATGATGATGTGAGGTATTGATGATGATGATGATGTGAGGTATTGATGATGATGATGATGTGAGGTATTGATGATGATGATGATGTGAGGTATTGATGATGATGATGATGTGAGGTATTGATGATGATGATGATGTGAGGTATTGATGGTGATGATGATGATGTGAGGTATTGATGATGATGATGATGTGAGGTATTGATGATGATGATGATGTGAGGTATTGATGATGATGATGTGAGGTATTGATGATGATGATGATGTGAGGTATTGATGATGATGATGATGATGTGAGGTATTGATGATGATGATGATGTGAGGTATTGATGATGATGATGATGTGAGGTATTGATGATGATGATGATGTGAGGTATTGATGATGATGTGAGGTATTGATGATGATGATGTGAGGTAGTGATGATGATGATGTGAGGTATTGATGATGATGATGTGAGGTATTGATGATGATGATGTGAGGTATTGATGATGATGATGTGAGGTATTGATGATGATGAT
The DNA here is from genome assembly GCA_025617405.1 of Perca schrenkii. Classification (NCBI taxonomy): domain Eukaryota; kingdom Metazoa; phylum Chordata; class Actinopteri; order Perciformes; family Percidae; genus Perca; species Perca schrenkii. The sequence continues at coordinate 1,155 of JABUOV010000389.1, forward strand.
GATGTGAGGTATTGATGATGATGATGATGTGAGGTATTGATGATGATGATGATGATGTGAGGTATTGATGATGATGATGATGTGAGGTATTGATGATGATGATGATGATGTGAGGTATTGATGATGATGATGATGTGAGGTATTGATGATGATGATGATGTGAGGTATTGATGATGATGATGTGAGGTATTGATGATGATGATGATGTGAGGTATTGATGATGATGATGATGATGTGAGGTATTGATGATGATGATGATGTGAGGTATTGATGATGATGATGATGATGTGAGGTATTGATGATGATGATGATGATGATGTGAGGTATTGATGATGATGATGATGTGAGGTATTGATGATGATGATGATGTGAGGTATTGATGATGATGATGATGTGAGGTATTGATGATGATGATGATGTGAGGTATTGATGATGATGATGATGTGAGGTATTGATGATGATGATGTGAGGTATTGATGATGATGATGATGATGTGAGGTATTGATGATGATGATGATGTGAGGTATTGATGATGATGATGTGAGGTATTGATGATGATGATGATGATGTGAGGTATTGATGATGATGATGATGTGAGGTATTGATGATGATGATGATGTGAGGTATTGATGATGATGATGATGTGAGGTATTGATGATGATGATGATGAGGTATTGATGATGATGATGATGTGAGGTATTGATGATGATGATGATGTGAGGTATTGATGATGATGATGATGTGAGGTATTGATGATGATGATGATGTGAGGTATTGATGATGATGATGATGTGAGGTATTGATGATGATGATGATGTGAGGTATTGATGATGATGATGATGTGAGGTATTGATGATGATGATGATGTGAGGTATTGATGATGATGATGATGTGAGGTATTGATGATGATGATGTGAGGTATTGATGGTGATGATGTGTGGTTATTTTCGGCAGGTTGCTAAGGAGATGGGCTTCCCGGCAGCGCTGGTGAACGAGGCGGCCGAGAACATGATCAAACTGTACAACCTGTTCATCAAGTACGACGCCTCCATGGTGGAGATCAACCCCATGGTGGAGGACGCTTCTGGCATTGGTACATACACACAGACACAGAGACATGGACACACACACACACAGAGACATGGACACACACACACACAGAGACATGGACACACACACACACAGAGACATGGACACACACACACACAGAGACATGGACACACACACACACAGAGACATGGACACACACGGACACACACACACACGCACACACACGGAGATGCACAGACGCACGCATGGATACACACACACACACACACAGAGACATGGACACACACACACACAGAGACATGGACACACACACACACAGAGACATGGACACACACACACACAGAGACATGGACACACACACACACAGAGACATGGACACACACACACACAGAGACATGGACACACACACACACACACACACAGAGACATGGACACACACACACACACACACACAGAGACATGGACACACACACACACACACACACAGAGACATGGACACACACACACACAGAGACATGGACACACACACACACACACACACACACACACACACACACACAGAGACATGGACACACACACACACACACACACACAGAGACATGGACACACACACACACACACAGAGACATGGACACACACACACACACACACACACACACAGAGACATGGACACACACACACACACACACACAGAGACATGGACACACACACACAGAGACATGGACACACACACACACACACACACAGAGAGACACAGACACACAGACACACACACACACACAGAGACACACACACACACACACACACACACACACACACACACAGAGACATGGACACACACACACACACACACACACCAGGGTATCCGCGGGGTCTTGAAAACTATTAAAAGGTGATAAATCAATTTTGGGAAAATTAAGACCCTTAAAAAGTATTAAAACGTCTTATCACGGCTTTATAAAGTCTTAAATTTTGAAAGTATTTTTTCTGAATTAGCTGTCCAACAGTTTGAGTCCCAAAAACATCGTAAAAGTGTGTGAATTTAGTCATTTTTATTAAAAAAAACGAACAGGTACATAAAGAACTGAGAGCACCAGAGCGAGCAGGCGGGCGGGCGGAAGTTCAAAAGCACAATGTACGCTCTGGCGTTCCCAGTGCGTATTACAACGCACCGAAATGTTTTAAGAGAAGGTTGGAGGACGCGTGAACAGAATGGGGAAGTGCAAATTTGCAGCGTCGTGGCTGGAAATGCCGGACTTCAAAGCGTGGCTGCAGCCAGTCGAGGGGAATGTCAGGGAGGCATATTGTACATTATGCAAGAAAAAAAATAAGTAATGTGTCAATGGGCATTAACTCGTTAAAGTGTGTTGTGCTAGCCACAAAGCCGCTGCTAGCCGCCGAGAGCGGCAGCTCTCCATCGCCAGCTTCTGCGGTAATCGCGTTGCACCACCACAACCTAGTGCCAACGTCGTTACACCACCTGAAGCTACAGCTACGACCCCGGGCCGTCTCTGCTTCCTCATCTTCTGCAGCCGACATCAGAGTGGCTCTGGGCGGCACAGCAAGTGCTTTGATTTTTTTTTGTATCAGAGTGGTCTATAGTCTTTATCACAAACTAAAACTGTTAAAGGAACACGCAGACTTATTGGGAATTTATCTTATTCACCGTAACCCCCAGAGTTAGACAAGTCCATACATACTCTTCTCATCTCCGTGCGTGCTGTAACGCTGTCTGACGGCTCCAGCATTAGCTTAGCCTAGCACAGATCCTGCAGGTGACTGGTTCCAACTAGCCTACTGCTCCGAATTGTGACAAAAGTGACAAAATAACTCCAACATGTTCCTATTTACATGTTGTGATTTATAGAGTCACAGCGTGTACAAAAAACAACATAACATGAGACACAGCCGTCTTCTAACAGTAAACAAACCGGGAACTATATTCTCAGACAGGCTTGCTGCGAGCATATCACTCCGCCCAAGTACTATATTCTTCCGCCTGAGAATATAGTTCCCGGTTTGTTTACTGTTAGAAGACGGCTGTGTCTCATGTTACGTTGTTATTTGTACACGCTGTGACTCTATAAATCACAACATGTAAATAGGAACATGTTGGCGTTATTTTGTCACTTATTGGGAGCAGTAAGATTACTGGAACCATTCACCTGCAGGTTCTGTGCTGGCCTGATGCTGCTGGAACCGCCAGACAGCCTTACAGCACGCACGGAGATGAGAAGGGTATGTATGGACTAGTCTAACTCTGGGGGTTACGGTGAATAAGCTAAATTCCCAATAAGTCGGCGTGTTCCTTTAAGGAAAAAGTATTACTGATGTAAATGGTTACAGCTTGAAGTGGCGGTGAGGTAGGCCTATTAAAACATATTGAGATGGTCTTGAAAAAGTCTTGAAAAGGTATTAAAATTAACTTCAAGATTCCTGCATATACCCTGCACACACAGAGACATGGACACACACACACACACACACGCACACACACATACACAGACACGGACACACACACACAGAGACATGGACACACACACACACACACACACACACACACACAAACACACACGGACACACACATACACAGCAGCACACGCACACACACACTCACAGCAGCACACACACACACACACACACACGGACACACACATACACAGACACGGACACACATACACAGACACGGACACACATACACAGACACGGACACACACACACAGAGACATGGACACACACACACACACACACACACACACACACACACACACGGACACACACATACACAGACACGGA
>JABUOV010000389.1:10000-20000 GCA_025617405.1 Perca schrenkii
ACCGTTAGGGTGCGTTTGTCTCCGGTTAACGTAGACGGTTATAAATGTAACCGTTGGGTGCGTTTGTCTCCGGTTAACGTAGACGGTTATAAATGTAACCGTTGGGTGCGTTTGTCTCCGGTTAACGTAGACGGTTATAAATGTAACCGTTGGGTGTGTTTGTCTCTAGTTAACGTAGACGGTTATAAATGTAACCGTTGGGTGTGTTTGTCTCCGGTTAACGTAGACGGTTATAAATGTAACCGTTGGGTGCGTTTGTCTCCGGTTAACGTAGACGGTTATAAATGTAACCGTTGGGTGCGTTTGTCTCCGGTTAACGTAGACGGTTATAAATGTAACCGTTGGGTGCGTTTGTCTCCGGTTAACGTAGACGGTTATAAATGTAACCGTTGGGTGCGTTTGTCTCCGGTTAACGTAGACGGTTATAAATGTAACCGTTGGGTGCGTTTGTCTCCGGTTAACGTTGACGGTTATAAATGTAACCGTTGGGTGCGTTTGTCTCCGGTTAACGTAGACGGTTATAAATGTAACCGTTGGGTGTGTTTGTCTCTAGTTAACGTAGACGGTTATAAATGTAACCGTTGGGTGTGTTTGTCTCCGGTTAACGTAGACGGTTATAAATGTAACCGTTGGGTGTGTTTGTCTCCGGTTAACGTTGACGGTTATAAATGTAACCGTTGGGTGTGTTTGTCTCCGGTTAACGTAGACGGTTATAAATGTAACCGTTGGGTGTGTTTGTCTCTAGTTAACGTAGACGGTTATAAATGTAACCGTTGGGTGCGTTTGTCTCCGGTTAACGTAGACGGTTATAAATGTAACCGTTGGGTGCGTTTGTCTCCGGTTAACGTAGACGGTTATAAATGTAACCGTTGGGTGCGTTTGTCTCCGGTTAACGTGACGGTTATAAATGTAACCGTTGGGTGCGTTTGTCTCCGGTTAACGTAGACGGTTATAAATGTAACCGTTGGGTGTGTTTGTCTCCAGTTAACGTGACGGTTATAAATGTAACCGTTAGGGTGTGTTTGTCTCCGGTTAACGTAGACGGTTATAAATGTAACCGTTGGGTGCGTTTGTCTCCGGTTAACGTAGACGGTTATAAATGTAACCGTTGGGTGAGTTTGTCTCCGGTTAACGTAGACGGTTATAAATGTAACCGTTGGGTGTGTTTGTCTCCGGTTAACGTAGACGGTTATAAATGTAACCGTTGGGTGTGTTTGTCTCTAGTTAACGTAGACGGTTATAAATGTAACCGTTGGGTGTGTTTGTCTCTAGTTAACGTAGACGGTTATAAATGTAACCGTTGGGTGTGTTTGTCTCTAGTTAACGTAGACGGTTATAAATGTAACCGTTGGGTGTGTTTGTCTTTAGTTAACGTAGACGGTTATAAATGTAACCGTTGGGTGCGTTTGTCTCCGGTTAACGTAGACGGTTATAAATGTAACCGTTGGGTGTGTTTGTCTCTAGTTAACGTAGACGGTTATAAATGTAACCGTTGGGTGTGTTTTTCTTTAGTTAACGTAGACGGTTAATAATGTAACCGTTGGGTGTGTTTGTCTCTAGTTAACGGTGACGGTTATAAATGTAACCGTTGGGTGAGTTTGTCTCCGGTTATAAATGTAACCGTTGGGTGAGTTTGTCTCTAGTTAACGTAGACGGTTATTAATGTAACCGTTGGGTGAGTTTGTCTCCGGTTATAAATGTAACCGTTGGGTGAGTTTGTCTCTAGTTAACGTAGACGGTTATTAATGTAACCGTTGGGTGCGTTTGTCTCCGGTTAACGTTGACGGTTATAAATGTAACCGTTGGGTGTGTTTGTCTCCGTTTAACGTTGACGGTTATAAATGTAACCGTTGGGTGTGTTTGTCTCCGGTTAACGTAGACGGTTATAAATGTAACCGTTGGGTGAGTTTGTCTCTAGTTAACGTAGACGGTTATAAATGTAACCGTTGGGTGCGTTTGTCTCCGGTTAACGTAGACGGTTATAAATGTAACCGTTGGGTGCGTTTGTCTCCGGTTAACGTAGACGGTTATAAATGTAACCGTTGGGTGTGTTTGTCTCCGGTTAACGTAGACGGTTATAAATGTAACCGTTGGGTGTGTTTGTCTCTAGTTAACGTGACGGTTATAAATGTAACCGCTGGGTGTGTTTGTCTCTAGTTAACGTAGACGGTTATAAATGTAACCGTTGGGTGCGTTTGTTCTCGTTAACGAGACGGTTATAAATGTAACCGCGGTGCGTTTGTCTCGTTAACGTGACGGTTATAAATGTAACCGTGGGTGTTTGTCTCCGGTTAACGTAGACGGTTATAAATGTAACCGTGGGTGTGTTTGTCTCTAGTTAACGTAGACGGTTATAAATGTAACCGTTGGGTGTGTTTGTCTCCGGTTAACGTTGACGGTTATAAATGTAACCGTTGGGTGTGTTTGTCTCTAGTTAACGTAGACGGTTATAAATGTAACCGTTGGGTGTGTTTGTCTCCGGTTAACGTTGACGGTTATAAATGTAACCGTTGGGTGTGTTTGTCTCTAGTTAACGTAGACGGTTATAAATGTAAACCGTTGGGTGTGTTTGTCTCCGGTTAACGTTGACGGTTATAAATGTAACCGTTGGGTGTGTTTGTCTCTGGTTAACGGTGACGGTTATAAATGTAACCGTTGGGTGAGTTTGTCTCTGGTTAACGGTGACGGTTATAAATGTAACCGTTGGGTGTGTTTGTCTTTAGTTAACGTAGACGGTTATTAATGTAACCGTTGGGTGTGTTTGTCTCTAGTTAACGGTGACGGTTATAAATGTAACCGTTGGGTGTGTTTGTCTCTAGTTAACGTAGACGGTTATAAATGTAACCGTTGGGTGAGTTTGTCTCCGGTTATAAATGTAACCGTTGGGTGAGTTTGTCTCTAGTTAACGTAGACGGTTATTAATGTAACCTTTGGGTGCGTTTGTCTCCGGTTATAAATGTAACCGTTGGGTGCGTTTGTTTCCAGTTAACGGCGCCGGTCTGGCCATGGCCACCATGGACATCATCAAGCTGCACGGCGGCACGCCGGCCAACTTCCTGGACGTTGGGGGCGGAGCCACGGCACATCAGGTCACCGAGGCGTTCAAACTCATCACCTCTGATAGGAAGGTAAGAGATGGAGGGATGGGTGGGTGGGTGGGTGGTAGAGCTTATTAATAAGGGAATAAATCCACTAATGAACCCTGACAAAGCACACCTGTGAAGGTAAAACCATTTCAGGTGACTACCTCATGAAGCTCATTGAGAGAACACCAAGGGTTTGCAAAGTTATCAAAAAAAGCAAAGGGTGGCTACTTTGAAGAATCTAAAATATAAGACATGTTTTCAGTTATTTCACACTTTTTTGTTAAGTACATAATTCCATATGTGTTCATTCATAGTTTTGATGCCTTCAGTGAGAATCTACAATGTAAATAGTCATGAAAATAAAAAGGAAACGCATTGAATGAGAAGGTGTGTCCAAACTTTTGGCCTGTACTGTACGTGGTATTTACATATTAAAAATATAGAAAATGTATAAAAAAAAAATATGTAGTCTAACTAAATATATGAGTGTACAATTTGTTTGTGTCTTTAGTGCAGTATTGTAATAAATGACCGTGTTATCTCTCACTCAGCGGTGAAATGTTGAAGATGACTGATTAAGTTAGGAGGGCACCTTATAAACTTCTACAAATTCATAATTATTCGTAGCTTTGTGTTGGGTTAACGCTGTTGCCGTGGCGCTGTCCCTCAGGTTCAGGCCATCCTGGTCAACATCTTCGGAGGCATCATGAGGTGTGACGTCATCGCGCAGGGCATCATCATGGCGGTTAGAGACCTGGACCTCAAGATCCCCATCGTGGTGCGGTTACAAGGTAAAGCACGTGCTCCGTTTCTCCGAAATCTCTCAGATACAGTACACAGAAGTAGGGCTGTGCTCGATTGAAGAACTTCTTAGTCGACTAACACTGATTCAATCGTATCGACTAATCGATTAGTTGATTTAATCGACAGATCTATAAATCTGAGTTTCCCCCTGGCTGTAGATAGGTGGGGTCTCATCTAGCTGTAGATAGGTGAGGTCTCCCCTGGCTGTAGATAGGTGGGGTCTCCTCTAGCTGTAGATAGGTGAGGGTCTCCTCTAGCTGTAGATAGGTGGGGTCTCCTCTAGCTGTAGATAGGTGGGGTCTCCTCTAGCTGTAGATAGGTGGGGTCTCCTCTAGCTGTAGATAGGTGGGGTCTCCTCTAGCTGTAGATAGGTGGGGTCTCATCTAGCTGTAGATAGGTGAGGTCTCCTCTAGCTGTAGATAGGTGAGGTCTCCCCTGGCTGTAGATAGGTGGGGTCTCCTCTAGCTGTAGATAGGTGGGGTCTCCTCTAGCTGTAGATAGGTGGAGTCTCCTCTAGCTGGAGATAGGTGGGGTCTCCTCTCGCTGTCGATAGGTGGGGTCTCCCTAGCTGTAGATAGGTGAGGGTCTCCCTCTAGCTGTAGATAGGTGGGGTCTCCTCTAGCTGTAGATAGGTGAGGGTCTCCTCTAGCTGTAGATAGGTGGGGTCTCCCTAGCTGTAGATAGGTGTGGTCTCTCTAGCTGTAGATAGGTGGGGTCTCCCTCTAGCTGTAGATAGGTGGGGTCTCCTCTAGCTGTAGATAGGTGTGGTCTCCTCTAGCTGTAGATAGGTGGGGTCTCCTCTAGCTGTAGATAGGTGGGGTCTCCTCTAGCTGTAGATAGGTGGGGTCTCCTCTAGCTGTAGATAGGTGGGGTCTCCTCTAGCTGTAGATAGGTGGGGTCTCCCTCTAGCTGTAGATAGGTGGGGTCTCCCTAGCTGTAGATAGGTGGGGTCTCTCTAGCTGTAGATAGGTGGGGTCTCCCCTAGCTGTAGATAGGTGGGGTCTCCCCTAGCTGTAGATAAGTGAGGGTCTCCTCTAGCTGTAGATAGGTGGGGTCTCCCTAGCTGTAGATAGGTGGGGTCTCCTCTAGCTGTAGATAGGTGGGGTCTCCTCTAGCTGTAGATAGGTGGGGTCTCCTCTAGCTGTAGATAGGTGGGGTCTCCTCTAGCTGTAGATAGGTGGGGTCTCCTCTAGCTGTAGATAGGTGGGGTCTCCTCTAGCTGTAGATAGGTGGGGTCTCCTCTAGCTGTAGATAGGTGAGGTCTCCTCTAGCTGTAGATAGGTGGGGTCTCCTCTAGCTGTAGATAGGTGGGGTCTCCTCTAGCTGTAGATAGGTGAGGTCTCCTCTAGCTGTAGATAGGTGGGGTCTCTCCTAGCTGTAGATAGGTGGGGTCTCCTCTAGCTGTAGATAGGTGAGGTCTCCTCTAGCTGTAGATAGGTGGGAGTCTCCCTCTAGCTGTAGATAGGTGGGGTCTCCCCTAGCTGTAGATAGGTGGGGTCTCCCCTAGCTGTAGATAGGTGGGGTCTCCTCTAGCTGTAGATAGGTGGGGTCTCCTCTAGCTGTAGATAGGTGGGAGTCTCCCTCTAGCTGTAGATAGGTGGGGTCTCCTCTAGCTGTAGATAGGTGGGGTCTCCCCTAGCTGTAGATAGGTGGGGTTTCCCTAGCTGTAGATAGATGGGGTCTCCCCTAGCTGTAGATAGGTGAGGTCTCCTCTAGCTGTAGATAGGTGGGGATCTCCCCTATCTGCAGCTAGATGGGAGGCCTACCTATCTGCAGATAGGTGGGGTCCTCACCTATCTACAGCTAGAGGAGACCCCACCTATCTACAGCTAGAGGAGACCCCACCTATCTACAGCCAGGGTAGACGTGATAAGAACTATTTCAACTAACGGTGGCGTATCCCTTTAACACAGATTTCTGTCTCTGCAGCAGCAGAGACTCTATTCAGGGTTAGAGACCCACATTTGATCAAATTCAGTGTCTTTTATTTTGCCTTTTTTTTAAGGAACGAGAGTGGACGATGCCAAAGCTCTGATCGCTGCCAGTCCGCTGAAAATCCTGGCCTGTGACGACCTGGACGAGGCCGCCAAAATGGTACGTACACAAACACGCCTACACCAGTTTACGTAGACGCTATATTTACTAGGGCTGCCACCTCTTAGTGGATTAGTCGACTAATTGGTCGTTTTGGTCTTAGTCGACTAAGATTTCTTTAGTCGATTAGTCATTTTTTATGCTTATTCATGCTTAATCACTTATTTCCAAGAAACTTCTGAGCACATTTATGGTAAACACAAGATTTAAAGTGGTGCTTTTGCCGGATTAATTGTGGAGAAACTCAGTTTTACAGATGGTTAATTAACTACATTTATATTGTGCTTTTCTAGTCTTAACCACCTCTCAAAGAGCACAGCTCTGTCAATCAAATCAACTAATCGATTAGTCAACAAAATCTTATAAGTGTTAGTCGACTAAGAATTTCTTTAGTCGAGGACAGCCCTAGTATTTTCGGCGCTTCACCGTGCTGTCAGACGGCCCTTTACGACGGGGAACTCAAGCCAGTTATCTCGGCTCTCTGCAAAGCCACCAGACTCCTTTTGACAAAAACAGTGATTTTACCTCACAGAACGCGGGAGCTGCTGCTCTACCGACTAAAGAAATCTTAGTCGACTAAGACCAAAACGACAGATTAGTCGACTAATCGACTAAGAGGTGGCCTACCACTTAAAAAGAAGACGGTTACATTTTAAAGTGCAGTTTTCTGCTGATATTTCCTCTCCTCTAACTCTAAATCTCTGAGTGTCTATCATGACGTGTGGCAGCCTTTAGCGTCGCTTATAGCGCCACTTGATATCGCAATGCCGATTTTAAAATAGCAACATATTGTTCCGCTATAGCTTTTTTTGTTTATATTAACCTTTATTACCAGGACCCATTGACATTCAGAATCTCTTTTTCAAAGGGAGTCCTGGCTAAGACAGCAGTATAATAGTTCCATATTACAATATATATAGTGAAAAACAGACAACAGAAAAGTTGGCAGTTGGCCATTTCACATCATCTCAACATCAATAGCAGCGCCCAGTAACAGCACATGTACACATTTAGTACTCACATAGTCCTTTATCCTAATTTTAAACTGTATCATAGTTGATAGGTGGTCTAATTTAAGCTGATTCTGCAGTTCATACCAGGATGAGGGTTCAAAAAATTCAAAAGGCACTTTCACCGAAGACATTTCGCGTTCAGGGGAAATGTCATAACATGAAATGGCCCATATGATCGGAGATTACATTTCCTGGTGGTGACTTTAGGAGTTAGGAGGGAACACAAGTAAGGAGGCAGTTTACACAGTATGGCCTTAAAAAGAAATATATACCAATGCTCCAACCTGTGATTGTGCAAGGAAGGCCAACCGACGTTCTCATGCTAGCTACAGGGATGAGTACTAAACTGAGAGAAGACTTGGTGGTTGTTTGACGTGCGTTGACTCTGTCTGTCTCTTTGTGTCTGCTCGCAGGTTGTAAAGCTGTCTGAAATCGTCTCGCTGGCTAAGGAAGCTCAAGTGGACATCACCTTCCAGCTGCCCATCTAAGGAGCAAAGGAAAGAAAGCTTGACCTTTGACCTCCCCCCAAACACTTCCTCTTTCCCACCCACAGCCGCCCACCACTCCGCCGCAAACCCAAGCCGACAGCCAGACGAGCCGATCGTTTAGTTTTCTCTTTCTCCCTCTGTGGCATGACGGCATGACTCGGCACGTCTGTCCACCGCGTAGACGGCGACTGGCCTCGCTTAGAGATCAGAGATGCACCGAATCCAGATTTTTTAGGGTTCGGCCGAATACCGAATCCCCCTGGTTGAGATTGTGCTGACTCCTCCTCCCATCCTCGGTCCATGAACCCAGTAAACACATGAATGAAGTGAAACAGTGACTGTCCTTCCTTTGCCGTACCTGAAGTTGCTGCATTCTGGCTGCTGTCTGGAGATTCCTTTCAAAGTCTCGGTCTTGATTCTGTCCCACTGCCTTAAAGTCTCAGTCTCAACTCCTCAAAGTCTTTTCAAAGTCTTTTCTACCAGTGTATGCTAGGCATAACTTGCTTTGCGGTGCAACACAGTCGCCATATTAAGGCTTCCAGAGAGCCCAGTCTGTCATTCCCTTTGTTACGAAGCAACCTGTTGTATCCCAATCCTGAATCCACTGGTTGAGATTGTGCTGACTCCTCCTCCCATCCTCAGTCCATGAACCCAGTAAACACATGAATGAAGTAAACAGTGACTGTCCTTCCTTTGCCGTACCTGAAGTTGCTGCATTCTGGCTGCTGTCTGGAGATTCCTTCGTGCACAACTCGTATTCTTTCGGATGTTTCAGACCAGATGTTGTAACAGCGGCCACGTTGTGTATATAGTTTAGGGTCCTCGCCACCACCAGACCAATCAGCATTGAACAGATTGAACATGTAGCTGGACTTGAATGGCCTTCTTTAGACTGAAAGTACTGCCAAACAACAACTTTTTCTGCTCACCAGATCCATGTCCACTTTCTCACAGCCTACTGCATTGAACGCTCCACCTACGTAAACACCTTCCCTCACCAGATCCATGTCCACTTTCTCACTGCCTACTGCATTGAACGCTCCACCTACGTAAACACCTTCCCTCACCAGATCCATGTCCACTTTCTCACAGCCTGCTGCATTGAACGCTCCACCTACGTAAACACCTTCCCTCACCAGATCCATGTCCACTTTCTCACAGCATACTGCATTGAACGCTCCACCTACGTAAACACCTTCCCGTAATCAAATGCGCCGTTGTTACTGCGACCAGCGTAGCGCGCCTAGTGCAAGCGTAGGGTTCGGTTCCTTGGGAAAACATAAGGTTCGGCAGAAACCCAACCTCGTCAAAAAACCCAATATTCGTCCGAATCTGAAGCCCAATCCTGGATTCGGTGCATCCCTGATAGAGAGACAACAGCCTCCTTTTTTTTTATTTTTGAAGTCGCACTGGGATCTCTGTTTTCCTTTTCTTTCGTCTCCCTCCCAAGTTTCCTCAAACTTTATGTTGCACTCAAGTCGATACGCACAAACCTCAAACTTTTAACTTCCTTCACACGCGGAGAACCAGTGTCTGTGCACTTCGGTACTTGTTGGGAAAAGTTCCTTCACTCCTTCACCCTGTTCAGAAAAAAACAACATGGAAAAACCAGACCGGCTGAAGCGTTTGCATGTGTCATGGAAGCTGCTTTCACTCCCGTTATTAAACACTGTTATAATATAATATTAAAACACACTTTATTTCGATAGCACTTTTCTTTAACAAGGTCACAAATTGCTTTCCCGATTTAAAAAGAAAAAAAAGAAGGGTTTTTCTGGCGTGTGTCGAATGTTATAAGAAATGCTGACTGCTGGAGACACTGGAGGGGTGTTTCTGTGTGTTTATCTGGTCCTACTGAAGCTGTTTTCAGAGTTAAACTTAACGCTGAGTCACTGTACCGTAACGCTGAGTCACTGTAGTTTAACGGTACAGATCCATTTGACCGTGCGACGCCAAAACCTGGCTGATGCGCATCTTTATGCAAATTAATTAATGAACCCGACGCGACTATCCAGTAGAAGTAGACGAAAATCTTGTCAAGCTGACCTTTTGTAGATCTGAAATGAAGACAGATTTGGCAACTGCACGGTCTATTTCTCGCTTAAAATGTTTTCAGAAACACGTTTCGGTGAACTATTTTAGTCCAATACGAGATATCGTATTCTGAACGAGCCGCCATGACAGTCGAGTAGCCAGACTACGGGTTGGGCATCGAGAAATCGGTTCAGAAATTTTGATTCCATTCAGAATCGTTTCTTTTTTGGAATCGTTTTGGAGGATTTGGGTTTCAAATCTGATCGTGGGGTTTCCAGATTTAAGTTGCGCAAGTTTTGATTTCCGTAGCGACCAGGCGCTAGTTGTGTTGCAGCCGTGGAGCGCAGTAAGCGGAGCTCTAGTGTGGTTTTAATTTTACGTTGATAAAGCCCCCGTCAAACTGCCACCCACCTTTTGGAATCAAAATAAAACTTTCCTCGTTTCAACTCCACCGTTCAAAAAAATCGGAATCGAGAATCGA
>JABUOV010000389.1:27500-30000 GCA_025617405.1 Perca schrenkii
AAAAGTAAATTTCTAGAAATATAAATAATGAAGTAAAGTACAGATACGTAAAAATTCTACTTAAGTACAGTAGTGAAGTATTTGTACTTTGTTACATTACAACACTTGGTGGTGTTGTGTGGCAGTGCTTCCCACTACCACCTAGCCGCCTAGCGTGCATGCTACATCCAATTTCACACACTTTTGCGTCACTATATGCACGCAGGTTTCCCCCCCCAAAATGCTCGTCTAAACGCGGAATAAAAAATGAGAACGCAACTCCACTTTTGGGTTTTCTCTTCAGATCGTTTCCGTCTAAACGTAGCCTCAGAAATCCTCATGTGGGCCGACAGAAACTACGCACTACGGCTTTAACCGTCATTAGCCGCGTAATTTCGTAGGACATCATAATAATTGTTGTGCGTACGTTTTTGTTGATCGCTAAACTTGGCTGTAAGATGAACAGCTGGCGGTGGCCGTATTTTCGTAGAATATATCATACACGAGCCTATCGTGAGAATGCGTTGAACAGTTAACTTCATATTCTCCTCTGCAGGTAGCCCAAACTTTTACAAAAAATCCACAAAACTCTTCTTTTTGTTCGACTCAAATCGCTCAGTCCACTGGAAACTTTAAGAAATATTATTCTCATTTCCAACACAGACTGCAAGTTTACTTTTTTTCTGAAAGGATTAAATTGACAAATACACCACCCTCCCTCCCTTCCCTCTCTCCCTCCTGCTCCCTCCCTCTCTCCCTCCTGCTCACTGAGGCTGAGCGTGCCTTATCACGACTTGAATAAATGAACTGGCAGCTGCCGCAGCACTCCTCCCCTACTAACCCTTATCAGGCCGAGCCAGCTGAGAGCAAACAGACGACGAGCCTACCTGCATGTAGTCCCACTGCAGGACCTCCATCACTGTCTGCACACGGGTGGAGATACTGAGGAGAAAGGGGGGTCTGCAGGAGGAAGAGGAAAAGATAGAGAGAAAGTTATCTGGGTTTCTGTGACCAAATTAAAGTATAAAGTTCACACGAGGCTCATCGTGTTCAGGCTGAACCACTGAGTATGTTTACATGCACACTGTTATTCTGATTGATTAATTCAGGGTCATGTAAACAACATATTGTGTTTAGATATTCTGACAAAAAAAGGCCTTTCTCTGATTGAGACATGCAGGATATTCTGTTATTATTCAGGTTTTTAGAAGCATTCTTTGGACATGTGTACAGCACATTCAGAATCTGCGTCTCCATCAGAGTTTTTGCTCCAGTCCAGTGGTGTTAGTATACGTGATACGCAGGTATACGCAGCATAGCCACTAAGAAAGCTCCAGGATTTCCGTATACCGACTTAAAGATGCCCAATGACACGCAACAACATACTTTCCATTATATTTTTGATATGTTTTAGAATTGTCATCTGTGTGTTTCTTCTTCTTAATTATGAAAAAAAACAAACTGAAAAACATCGTAAAAAGTGCCCAAAAAAAAAACTTGGATAAAAGTGAAAAAAATAAAACGCTGAAAAAGTGCCAAAAAAAGTTTTAATTAAAACAATTTGACCCAGAAAGACAACACAAGGGTTAAAGAAATGCCAATAAAACCAGAGCACATTCTTCTCCCATCCAGGAATGCTGTGTGGATTAGCCAGACCTTCCTCCACAGCGCTGTGGAGGAAGGTCTGGCAATGCGTGACTAAACTGTTAGAGATACCGCTATCTTCCAACGTGTTAAATCTCAGTCATCAGTATTTTGATGATATTAAGGAGTCTTCCCATTGATCTTTGTCGATGACCTGCTGAACTACAGACCGTATCATAGTAAACGTTGTGTATTGGCCCATACTGTAATGTTGTGTGACTCCTTGTCACTAGCTATGTTTCCATCCACACGTTTTTATCCGAATTTAGTGATATCGAATGAAAAATGCCGTCATGGAAACAGTAAAATTCGATAGAATTTCATGAATATCGACTCAAAGGAAATATGTTTCGGTCTCATCAGATTTTCTCTTGATCGATATATATATATATATATATATATATATATATATACGGTTTATGCGATAAACACTTATGGAAACGTTATTTTACCAAATAAATTAATGAATTGCGATTAAGTTTTAGGTCATTTTATGGCTGCAACCAGCAATAAAACGAAGAAGAAGAAGTTGTAGTTCATTTCCGCCCAGTATTTCCGCTCTGTTTGCACACATGGATAGCTTGTTGGATGGTTAGTTAACGTTAGCTAGCTTGTTTGATAGTTAGTTAATGTTAGCTAGCTTGTTTGGTAGCTCGTTGACAGTTGGTTAACGTTAGCTAGCTTGTTTGGTAGCTCGTTGGACAGTTGGTTAACGTTAGCTAGCTTGTTTGGTAGCTCGTTGACAGTTGGTTAACGTTAGCTAGCTTGTTTGGTAGCATGTTGAATAGTTAGTTATCGTTAGCTAGCTTGTTTGGTAGCTTGTTTGATAGTTAACGTTAGCTAGCTTGTTTCGTAGTTTGTTGTATAGTTAGTTAAC
>JABUOV010000390.1:0-10000 GCA_025617405.1 Perca schrenkii
GTTAAAAGTTGAGGGCAAAAGGTGACGGATTTTATCTCTAATTGTTGTAATTTTATCATTAAAGAAGCTCATGAAGTCATCACTACTCAGAGCTAAAGGAATAGATGGCTCAGTAGAGCTATGACTATCTGTCAGCCTAGCTACAGTGCTGAACAGAAACCTTGGGTTGTTCTTGTTTTCTTCTATTAATGATGAGTAATAGTTTGATCTGGCCTTTCTTAGGGCCTTCCTATAGGTTTTGAGACTGTCTTGCCAATCCAAACGGGATTCTTCCACTTTGGTGGAGCACCACTTACATTCAAGGTTTCGCAAGATTTGTTTTAATTTGCGAGTTTGGGAGTTATACCAAGGTGCTAATTTCCTTTGCTTCATCATCTTCTTTTTCAGGGGAGCAACGGAGTCTAAGGTCGTCCGTAGGCAGGTCGTAGCACGTTATGTTATGTTAAGGCATGACATAGAGTCGAATGCTGTTGGAATATCTTCTTTAAATTTCAGCTATAGCACTGTCAGATAGACATCTGGTGTAGAAGCTTTTATCTAATTTAATATGGTCAGGTAGTAAGAATTCGAAAGTGATTAAAGAATGATCTGATAATACCGAATTCTGCGGAAATATTATTAAATCCTCAATTTCAATACCATATGCCAGCACAAGGTCGAGGGTGTGGTTAAAACAGTGCGTCGCCTTGTGCACACTCTGACTGAAAATGATTGAATCCAGTACTGAGTTGAAAGCAGTAGTAGGGCTATTGCTGTCAACGTCCACATGGATATTAAAATCACCTACAATAAGTACTTTGTCTGATTTAAGGACTAAACATGATAAAAACTCTGAGAATTCAGATAAAAATTCTGAATACGGACCTGGAGCCCTGTAAATAACAACGAATATAATTGGCTGTAATGTTTTCCATTTTGGATGTTGAAGATTAAGAACAAGACTTTCAAAGGAGTTATAATTTAATTTAGGTTTAGGAGTAATTAACAGGCTTGCATCAAAGATGGCTGCAACTCCTCCTCCTCGGCCTGAGCCTCTAGGAATTTGAGCATTAATATGACTGGGAGGAGTGGCTTCATTTAGACTAACATAGTCATCATGGCCCAGCCAGGTTTCAGTAAGACAAAATAAGTCAATGTTTCTATCTCATATCAACTCGTTTACCAATACTGCTTTAGAAGACAGAGATCTAATATTTAATAGTCCACATCTAATTTTCCTATTTTGTTCTATCGTTGCAGTCGTTTTAATTCCAATTAGGTTGTTAGGTATAGCGCATCTTTTGTTTACCTTTGATTTAACCGATCTAAGTCGGGGAACAGACACCGTGCTTATTAAACTATGAGTGGGTGACTGCTCCAACGGAAGCACAGAGGGGCGCGTAATACTGCACCTCTGATTACTAATATCAAACTTGGGATGTCATGGTTTATGTCTGATAAACTCGGTCGGATTTTTTGATATGAGAGCGGCTCCGTCCCAGGTGGGATGAATGCCGTCTCTCTCCATCAGACCAGGCTTTCCCCAGAACGCCCCCCAGTTATTCACATAGCCCACATCATTTGCTGGGCACCACCCCGACAACCAGATGTATGAATGTGTGTGTCTGTGTGTGTGTGTGTGTGTGTGTGTGTGTGTGTGAGTGCGTGTGTTTGAGTGTGTGTGTGTCTATGTGTGTATGTCTGTGTGTGTCTGTGTGTGTGTGTGTGTGTCTATGTGTCTGTGTGTGTGTGTGTGTGTGTGTGTGTGTGTACAGAAGCAGCTCGTTACTAATCATGCAGAACATTTTGATGTTTGAATGAAGTTTCTCTGTTAAAAATGTAGAAGCAGTTAATGTTTGATAAAAGTGGTACGTAGGTATAATAATCCATGTGTAGAATAGTCACACCTATGAGTGATTCATTGGTTAAGTTGGACGAGGTCACGTCCCCAGGAAACACTTAGTCAGCGTGAATAAACACAAAAATAGTTTAGGAATGCAAGAAACTTTCAGCACTTTTATCAAAACTGCCATCAACTAGGGTTGCACCATATTGACGAAATGTGATATTGCGATGTCGATATTTTTAAAATTACTAAACTTACGGGAAAACCCATCAAAATAGATTCATAACAAATTAAAGAAGTTTTCTTACAGCACAAGGTTTATTTCAACTGACGGTAATATTGGTCCAACATGAATATATAAATAAGGACCATGTCTACAGAACAGGACATGTTCTACTGGTTGGACAGTATAAAATATATAAATAAGGACCATGTCTACAGGACAGGACATGTTCTACTGGTTGGACAGTATAAAATATATAAATAAGGACCATGTCTACAGAACAGGACATGTTCTACTGGTTGGACAGTATAAAATATATAAATAAGGACCATGTCTACAGAACAGGACATGTTCTACTGGTTGGACAGTATAAAATATATAAATAAGGACCATGTCTACAGAACAGGACATGTTCTACTGGTTGGACAGTATAAAATATATAAATAAGGACCATGTCTACAGAACAGGACATGTTCTACTGGTTGGACAGTATAAAATATATAAATAAGGACCATGTCTACAGAACAGGACATGTTCTACTGGTTGGACAGTATAAAATATATAAATAAGGACCATGTCTACAGAACAGGACATGTTCTACTGGTTGGACAGTATAAAATATATAAATAAGGACCATGTCTACAGAACAGGACATGTTCTACTGGTTGGACAGTATAAAATATATAAATAAGGACCATGTCTACAGAACAGGACATGTTCTACTGGTTGGACAGTATAAAATATATAAATAAGGACCATGTCTACAGAACAGGACATGTTCTACTGGTTGGACAGTATAAAATATATAAATAAGGACCATGTCTACAGGACAGGACATGTTCTACTGGTTGGACAGTATAAAATATATAAATAAGGACCATGTCTACAGAACAGGACATGTTCTACTGGTTGGACAGTATAAAATATATAAATAAGGACCATGTCTACAGGACAGGGCATGTTCTACTGGTTGGACAGTATAAAATATATAAATAAGGACCATGTCTACAGGACAGGACATGTTCTACTGGTTGGACAGTATAAAAATATGTAAATAAGGATCTATAGCCTAACTAAGAAAACCGCTTTCCAGGATGTTGTCAAGCTGTGTGCAGTTACAAAAGGTTGAGATCTGGGCAGCCTTCAAATACAGGAAAGCTGATGCTGAACATTTGTCCTGTAGGGTTAAATTGGTCCAACGGTTCATGGCTTGTGTGTTTATCTGCTGCAGCCTCAGTTTGACGTGAATTACGGTAAAACATGATCACACAGAACGTATGCAGGGGCTGAGCAAATAAGACTTTGAAACAGAGAATAAACAAAGCCAAAGTACAGTTTCTCTGATTTATCTCATTAAAAGGAACATCTCTCTTCATCCAGACTATGTTTCTCTGTTTGCACTTTAACCAGGAGAAGGTAAGCTTTCACATACAAGTTTAAATACTCTGCCAACAGTTAAATACAGTTTAACACATTGAGTTTGAGATGTAACTGTGCACACTGGAACTGTAAATCCTTGAGAAATGACAAGATTTACTCTACTTTTTCTCCTTCTGGAAGTTCAATCAATGTATTGATGTTTTTTTTTCGTATTATTTGTTATATTCATGATTTAACAATTGTGGTTGTACTGTGGAGTGGGTAAGACTGTTTATAGTGGTAGGCTAGCAGATCATGTTTACTTGAGCTAGCCTAGCACCAGTGAACTCTGCAACTGGAAGGACTGGATGAAACGTGTTTAAATCAGTCTCCACTGATAAATAACACACTGGCTAACATGGAAATGAGGTCCTCAAAGTGGGGGCTCGTAGTATTTAGCGTTTGAGTTAGATTTTTGTTACTTAAAGTCTAATTGCACCAGTTTGATTGCACTAATTTGCATTGAGTTGTTTCTCTGGTCGTAGAGGTAAGAAGCCAGACTGCCTTTCTGAATTGCGTCTGGTTTAATTTCTTGGGAGATTCACATATTTTGTACATTTTTGAGTATTGATAAGAGATTTGAGGAGTATTTGTGGTCCTGGCTGGTTTGACTCACTGGTTGCTTATTTTTCTAACTTACCATGTGTGTAAAGTGTGTGTGATGACGGTCAATGTGAATGGAGTTTTTTCCAGGTTAGGCAAAGTGGTGACTCGTGTTTAGGGGGTTCACCTGTATACATTGAAGGCTAGTGGTGAACAGTTTCCTCATTAAAACAAACAATAAACTTTTGAACTTTTGACTTAGTTCACAATGATGATGCGTGCAGCCGTGGGTCTCTGGATCCTATCAGCAGTGATCTGCGTGGGCAGAGGCCATCACCATTTGGGTCACGATGACGACAGGACCGTCCAAGACACCGTAGCAGATGGCAGCGCCAACAGCGTCTCCCTGGTGAACGAAGCAAACCAAGAGTTTTCCTTCCGACTCTACAGGCAGTTAGCAGCTCATGCTGACTCACAGGGAAAGAATATCTTCTTCTCCCCGGCTAGCGTGTCGACCGCCTTGGCTGCGTTGTCTGTGGGAGCGCAGGGGGAGACTCACCGTCAGCTTTTCAGTGGTCTGGGCTTCAACAGCTCCCTCCTGACTCAGACAGATGTGGACCAGGCCTTCCAGATGTTCCTCCAGAGGGCCAAAAACACATCTCAGGAGGACGCCAGCGAAGGGAACGCCGTGTTCGTGGACAACCGCTTCAAGCCGAAGACAGAGTTCCTGCAGACCCTGAAGCAGTCGTACCTTGCAGATGGGTTCAATGTAGACTTCAGCAACGCCACAGAAAGTGCTGATACCATCAATAAGTACGTGGAGGACTGGTGACCAGCTGGTGGAAGACCTGGATCCAGACACAGTCATGTATCTCATTAGCTACATCTATTACAAAGGTAAGAAGGTCCTGTGGGATGAGTCTGTAATAATCTAATATAATAATGTAAGATCTGGTTACATATTTTGAGGTTAAATTGACTGTATCAAACCACAAGTTGTGTTTTATTTCTGCTCAGGAAAGTGGGCGACTCTGTTTGACCGTGAGCTCACCAAGCAGGACGACTTCAACGTGGACGAGAACACCAAGGTTCAGAGTTTCTCTCTTAATACAGAAAAAAATGATGTTTTCTAGTATTATTTATGATATTATTATATATTTCTAGCCCCTGATTAACAGGGGCAGAGTCAGACATTGTAAACATTCGGGGTTATGCCCAAAACTACAGCGTGGGTCCGTTGGGAATTCTTTATTTAAGAAAGATATGTAAAGTATTTTTCATGCCGTTAACGCAATTTGGGAAAACCTGATAGTAGATAAAACCCTAACTTGTTGTTGACATCTGTTACTTTCTTCAACCTTTTTGCTGTTTTTTTACGAGAAAAAGGATACATACTGTTAACACAATTTGGGAAGACCTGATAGTTGTAACACCCTAATTTGTTCTGCTTTCTTCAACCCTTTTGCATCGTACTATACATTGTACACACTTCATACTACACACTGTACACAATTTATACTACACACTTTATACTATACACACTTCATACTACACACTGTAAACAATGTATACTACACAGTGTACACCAGAGGTGTCAAACTGAATTTCCCAGAGGGCCACACTGGAAACTAAGAATCACATCAAGGGCCAGACATGGAGAGTTTATTCACATGCTTTTATTTCATCGAAAAAGTCAAGGATCTTTTAGTGGATTATTGCGTGTCTCATATATTCTTACTTACAGTTTGGTCGACATAAAGCCCCAAAAAATTAACTTAGCCATCAAAGAAAAAAAGCGACAAAAAAGGTTGAAAAAAGCAACAAAAACATTGGAAAAAACGCCAGAAAAGGCCCCCAAAACGTTGGAAAAAGGCACCAAAAGCGTCTTCAAAAGTGACAAAAACTTCAGGAAAAAGCTCCAAAAACTAGGCAGGCCAAAATTTATTGTGAACCTAAATTGATATGCATTTGTCCCGCGGGCCTTGAGTTTGACACATGTGCTGTACATACTTTATACTACACATTTTACTTTATATATAGACACGTTTGAGAGAAAAAGGGCTGAATGGGTTTGAGCCCCAGTCCAATTAAGCATCATCGTTCATTCTGTGTGTCTTCATGCTTAAATTGTCATCGTCCAGGTTTCAGTCGACATGATGAATATGGAGGATGATTTCTACACCTATCACGACCGTGAGCTGAACACAACGGTCCTTCAGCTGCCCTTCAACAGCTCCTACTCCATGCTGCTGATGTTGCCTGACGCCATGGCAACACTGGAGAACGCCATTTCCCCGAACCACGTCACCAAATGGTTGAAGGCTATGGTGACACCCAGGTTGGGAGAATCTTAATTTATGCTTCTAATATGTGGAAGGTTTGATACTGAATAAGGTACCCAGCAAACACAGGACTGTCACTCATGATTCCTGTTTTTAAAGAAAAGGAAACAGAGTTTAATTTAATAGATTTTGTCTGTAGTTGTTCATTGGTCTGTAATTGTTTGGTCATTATTGTGCATCTTCTTTAATCTTTTACTTTTTGTTTATGTGTCCTTGACTATCAAGAAAGGTGCTGATAAATAAATTGTATTGTTATATTATTAACTTTTTTATCAACTTAATTAAGTATTTTTTTCACCCAAGAGGAAAGAATTTCTACAGAGATAGACTTTTTAGTTTAACATGAAACTGCCCTGAAATCACCATCACCAAACCCACCAGACTCCATGTAAATAATCAGGACTTTTAGCGTGTATAGAGTCAGCATATCTCCACCAGACTCCATGTAAATAATCAGGACTTTTAGCGTGTATAGATCCAGCATATCTCCACCAGACTCCATGTAAATAATCAGGACTTTTAGCGTGTATAGAGCCAGCATATCTCCACCAGACTCCATGTAAATAATCAGGACTTTTAGCGTGTATAGAGCCAGCATATCTCCACCAGACTCCGTGTAAATAATCAGGACTTTTAGTGTGTATAGAGCCAGCATATCTCCACCAGACTCCATGTAAATAATCAGGACTTTTAGCGTGTATAGAGACAGCATATATCCACCAGACTCCATGTAAATAATCAGGACTTTTAGCGTGTATAGAGCCAGCATATTTCCACCAGACTCCATGTAAATAATCAGGACTTTTAGTGTGTATAGAGCCAGCATATTTCCACATGTAAATGGGTGAATTAAGGGTTTATTTCAACCAAACCAGAGTGGTGATTGTTGGAACAGTGGAAAGATGAACCAAGACGGCTTTGGTAGTTTTATTTAGTTTCTGTCCACTTTGAATGAAGTGTGTTTTACGATGATAAAAGTCCTGATTATTTACATGGAGTCTGGTGGAAATACGCTGGCTCTATATATGCTAAAAGTCCTGATTATTTACATGGAGTTTGGTGGAGATATGTTGGCTCTATACACGCTAAAAGTCCTAATTATTTACATGGAGTCTGGTGGAGTTTGGTGCTGGTGATTTCGGGGCTGTTTCATGTTAAACTAAAAGGATCTTACTCTTTAACTAAAAGGTCTATCTCTGTAGGGATCCATCCCATAATGTTGTCAGACAGACAATACTAATCTGAGTCTGTCAGTGATAAAAATAGCATAAAGGCCCTTATAGCCAAATTAAACTCCTGCCCTTGTCAGATTCACTGAATGTTTGTCTCCCCCCCAATGCTTTAGGAAACATGATGTATATATTCCAAAGTTCTCCATCAAGACTTCCTACAAACTGAATGATGTGCTGTCAGAAATGGGAATGACAGACATGTTTGGTGACCGTGCAAATTTGAGAGGCATATCAGAGAGGCAAAGACTGGCAGTCTCAAAAGTAAGTAAACAGAGCACACGTTTTATGTTATTTCACACATATTCCATTCGTCTGACGTCTCACTTTCTCTACGTTGCACCTCAGGTTGTGCACAAAGCTACGCTGGACGTGGACGAGACCGGAGCCGAAGCTTCAGCTGCCACAGGCATCGAGATCATAGCGAGGTCTGGCTCCCAGGGCCGTGTCCATGTGTTGAAGTTCAATCGTCCGTTCATTGTCATCATCACTGAACGCAACACGGAGAAAATCCTCTTCTTGGGGAAAATTATCAACCCAACCATCTGATGCATCATCACTTTGTGTTTGCTCGAGCACAGCTGTTGCATCTCATATAAAGGAGTCCGAAAAAACTTTAGTTTTGTTGTCTCTTGCTTTATTGAGAGTTCAAACAGTTTTTATATAATGATCTTTTGAAGGTAAAATAATGTGGTGATAAAATATAGATCAACTTCCATAAGCATTTGGTATTCATTTATAACAGAGGTCAGCTTTAAACAAATACAATAGAGCTCAACACTTTTTGAACCTCTCTGGTTCTGGGTATTAAAATCCTTTACTTAAGTAAAAAGTACAAGTCCTGCATTGAAAATGTTACTTCAGTAAAAGTATTTAAGTATCATCAGGAACATGTACTTAAAGTTTAAAAGTAAAAGTACTTCATCCAGAAAAATCCTCAAATATTTGAAACTGGAAACAGTTGATTTCATACGGACTTGTTTCTTTCTACAGGAGCAGAAACTTTGTTTCACAACCTCACAGCTTGGGGTCAGTCTACCTTGGATGTTCTAGACCAGTGTTTCTCAAATGGGGGTACATGTCCCCCCTAGGGGTACTTTGGAGGACTGCAGGGGGTATGTGAAATATTTAAAAAAAATGTTTAATAGTTACAAGGCTGTTGTCCAGAACATTGTTCCTCTTTATGTAGAATTTTTTTTTTTTTCCTACCAAAAATGTGACATTTGTGTCTCCTTCTTTGGACCTCATCTATCCTTCCTTCTACTTTTTACAAGTTTCTCAGTTTTTTTCTTCTTATGTCACTGTTTTTGAAGTTTTTGATACTATTTTGACCTATTCTGGCCTTACTTCCTTCCTTCTTTCTACCATCTTTTTCCAAGTTTTTTTGTCTTTTTTACAGTTTTTGTCTAATGAAGCTCAGCGTAAATTCTTAAAGGAAGACTTCATATACCTTTTCCATCACTCATAATGATCAGCTGTTTCACGGTACGTCACTTGTCAGTAGAAATCAGAACAGCTGTGTTGTTGTTGTTAGTTAAACCAATCAGGGTCGACCATTTGTCGACGAGCCTATCCCAGCTTGATACCCTGCTTTAAATCTGCTCTCTCTTCCACGGTTGGCAGTTGTCGTTTCAGGAAATAGAGTGCGTCCCGCCTCCTCCCCTTCTGCCACCGGTGGTCACGCCCTCGGACCTGGGTTGCATCTAGGCTTGGCTGTTGATGGTCCCTCTATTTATTCTCCACCACCAGTGTCTGGACTCCATCAGGGGATTTGTTTGGGTTCCTTAAACCCTTTAGGATATTTGGGTTCGATGGAGTCCAATCTCCAGAGAGTCGTACATTTACATGTTGTATGTACAATAAATATGTTCATAATTGCAAAGAAGTCTCTCCTGATTGAAATTTTCTCATTAGCATTTAATTGTTTTGTTTTTTTCAGTTACAAGGCTGTTGTTCTAAAGTAAATCTATCACTGACAGCGCTGTACTGTTCCTGTTTATATACACCTTTTTTTTCTACCGAAAATGATTAGCGCTGGTCAGGGGGGGTACTTCGCTTAAAGAAACAATTCAAAAGGGGGAACATTGTTGAAAACAGTTTGAGAACCACTGGTTTAGACATTGTGGCTAATAATCAAAATCCTTATAGAGAAAATGAATTGGATTTTTAAAGTTGACGGGACAGTGTGAATGCTGTACGTTCAACCCTGGATTGCTGTCTTGAATGTGTAAGAAGTAGTGTGGTGGCAAATTTTATTTTAACCATTTGTTTAATGATATTAACCATTGGTTTAATGATTGTTTTATAACGCCACAAGATTTAGCTTCTTCAAAGTGTAGATTCAAAAGGCTCCAAGTGAAATAGTTGGCAACCGTGAACTATAGCCCAGTAGAATTATTTAGTTTTACTAGTTTGAACC
>JABUOV010000390.1:15000-38720 GCA_025617405.1 Perca schrenkii
TGTTAATTGGCTGTTACTCGTCTAACATCTAGCCAACCAGACACACACACACACGCACACACACACACACATTGATTTGCTGTTACTCGTCTAACATCTAGCCAACCAGATAGTGTGAAACAGGAGCAGAGGGAAAGACTCAGAGCTGTAGCTGAGACAAAGTAGAACACCTTTTATTTCATTAACTTTATAATAAAACACAGATACAGATCATCTGCAAACTGCCCAATATGGGACAGAGCCTTTCCAGTTGCTGCTCCAAGACAGTGGAAGCTGCTGCCTTCACATATCAGATGTGCTCCCTCCATTTCTGTTTTTATATCTCAGATAAAGTCACATTATAACTCTCTAATCTCTCAATCTGTTCTCATCATGTCTATCATTCTAGGTTTGGGATCTGCTGCTTGTTGTTGGCGTTGGGATCTTATTTTTGGGTTTTGATATTTACATTTTAATTTTCTTTTATTCAGCACTTTGGTCAGATTAATGTGTATTTAAATGTGCTCTAGAAATCAAATGAAAGTTAACATAAGAAATATTTTACAGACCGAGAGATATGTTGCTTATAATAATTAATCAGAAATCAGAATAAAAACAGTTTTATTGTTTACTAATAATGTTTATTAAACAGACAATAGATTATAGATATAGAACATGATGTAATAACAGGTTTATAACACTGACAACACTGCAAGTTACTATTACTATTAACTATTATAAATGCATTAAATACAATCATATTCCTTCTTATATAATATACAACATCACATAATCTTTAGATTTACAATACAACATCTGGAACACACACACAGACACACACACACACACACACATACAGACACACACACACAGACACATGCACACGCACACACACATACACACACACACAAAAACTCTTAAGTGACAGTCATGTTAAAAAGTGAATTCCCAACATGTTAAACTATTAAACCAATGTCCGCTAACAACCCCCCCCCCTCAAACACACACACACACACACACACACGCACCCCATAACAACATCAAGAAAAGATCAACTAGCTCAATATATATGTACAATATAATATCATCTATATATATATATATATATATATATATATATATATATATATAGTACTCCCCCTGCGTCTCCCACTGAGATATTAGAGATAACTAGGCTCCCATTATCATAGTCCCAGCACACTCTGCTCCTGCTCTGATTAGACTCTACAAAAATGAATCTTCCCTCTGTTCGGTGTGACTTGATAAACCAATCATGCCACCAACCCTTACCCTCTCCCCAATCTCTGCATCTGAGAGTGATTTCTCCTCCCTCTGAGAAGAGCTCTGCGGCAGGGGGGCCAAATTTGGGGCACACCAACAGATGCTGATATTCCTGTCTCTTAGAGCATTCATGGTTGTACAGACCTGAATGATTTAACATTACAGATGAAAACACCAGAGAGTAGTTTTGGTCTACTGAATGAACAGTTTAGTTGTGTAGTTCTAGGTCAGTATTAGAGAGTGGTTTTGGTTATACTTCCCCCAACGTGGGGGCTGTTCATCAGCGTAGTCGGTGATAGTGCACGGCAACACAGCGGCCTCTCCCACTGAGCGGTAGATCATCTCATACGGTACCAACTTCACAGGTGACTGCTAACACACTTTTGTTGGTTCTTCATCAGACATTTATACCATGTAAAGTCTGTTGTTGTGACGTTGGAAACACGAAGATCAGATGTGTTTGTCACCACTTGGTATCTTGCTTTAACATTGGCCATCACTGATGTCGTATTGTCCCCAAAAACACTGCTCCATGTTTCTTGCTCATATCTAGAGTCCTGTTTGAGCCACTCGATATCCAGATTATCAGCTGCTCCCATACATGACAGGTCCACTGTTTCTCCAAGTCTCACTGAAAATAATTCCCCATCTGATGAAGTACAAACAGTAATAGTGATGTTGTTGTCATGCGTCACATTGCCGTCAGTCCAACACTCCTCTCGGTACGGGCCAGAGTCTGAATGGGTCAGGTCTAGGATGGTGTAAGAAGAAGTATTCACCGAGCTGACAAATCGTTGTTTTAGGTGTTCAGGTACTGAGGAGCTGTTGGACCAGAGGTCAAAGGTGTTCCAAAGGACAAGCTTCTGCTCACCAACAGATCTGGAGATCAGGCAGGAGTTGGTGTTCTCAGGGAGGTTGAAGGTGTAATTGGTCCTTTCCTCTCGGACGGTGATCAGTTCTTCTGCATGGATGTAGTTGATGAGAGCAAACAGCAGGAAGGAGAGCTTTGTCACTGCAGCCATTCTGCTCCGAGTTCGACAAACACTGACACCACTCAGCTCATATACGCTCTTCACCAACCTCATCAGCAGCTGCTCTTTATCTGTTGTTACCAAACATGACTTCTTTATCTCATCATTAGAGGAAACTTTGCAACATGACTTTTTTATCTCATCATTAGAGGAAACTTTGCAACATTACTTCTTTATCTCATCATTAGAGGAAACTTTGCAGCATGACTTCTTTATCTCATAATTAGAGGAAACTTTGCAGCATGACTTCTTTATCTCATCATTAGAGGAAACTTTGCTGCATGACTTCTTTATCTCATCATTAGAGGAAACTTTGCAACATGACTTCTTTATCTCATCATTAGAGGAAACTTTGCAGCATGACTTCTTTATCTCATCATTATAGGAAACTTTGCAGCATCAGCTCTCTATCCAGTAATCATTGTCCTTTACATGACTCTAAAACCACAGAGGCTGACGTGTCTTGATACACACCTTTTTCAGAGAGGAGAGAGAGGGGTGTGTGTGTCTGTGTGTGTGTGTCTGTGTGTCTGTGTGTCAGTGTGTGTATCTGTGTGTGTGTCTGTGTCTCCGTCTGTGTGTGTGTCTGTGTGTGTGTGTCTGTGCCTGTGTGTCTGTGTGTCAGTGTGTCTGTGTGTGTATCTGTGTGTGTGTCTGTGTCTCCGTCTGTGTGTGTGTCTGTGTGTGTGTCTGTGTCTGTGTATGTATCTTTGTGTGTGTCTGTGTCTGTGTGTCTGTGTCTGTCTGCCTGTATTTCTCAGGACACCATTAATCCTGATCAAATCTCCAAATCCATTTGCAGAAATGTAGCTCCAAACTTGCAATGACCCTGTTCAAAACCTTCTCTGGTTTAGATACGAATGAGTACAGTACAGTTTCCTCCAGTAGAGTTCAGTCCTCCTCTTCCACTGTCTGCCCCGACCTCAGCCGCAGGATCACCTGCATGGCACAAAACAGACATCAACACACACACACACACACAGACACACACACACACACCCTCACACACACACACACACACAGACACACACACACAGACACATACATACACACACACAGACACACACACACCCTCACACACACACACACACATACACACACAGACACACACACACACAGACACACACACACACACACACAGACACACACACACACACACAGACATACACACACAGTGGCCCCCCAGGCTCACTGCAGGCCTGACGATTTAAACAGAAAACACTTTAAAGCGCCAATATTATGCTCATCTTCAGGTTCATAACTGTATTTTAAGGTTGTACCAGAACAAGTTTATGGTTTAATTTTCCAAAAACACCATATTTTTGTTATACTGCACAGCTCTCTCTCACTGCTGCAGATCCTCTTTTCACCTGGTTTCTGTTTTAGCTACAGAGTGAGACCTCTTTTCATCTTCTTCTTCACTACTATCTTTGATTGCACTCGCACATGCTCAGTAGCTCAGATGAATGAATGAATGAATGCCTTTATTGTCATTGCATTTACATACAATGAGATTGTAGAGCCACTCTGGTTCATCATTATACAACATATAGTATCTATGTAAAACTCATCAAGGTTCATCATTATACAACATATAGTATCTATGTAAAACTCATCAAGGTTCATCATTATACAACATATAGTATCTATGTAAAACTCATCAAGGTTCATCATTATAAAACATATAGTATCTATGTAAAACTCATCAAGGTTCATCATTATACAACATATAGTATCTATGTAAAACTCATCAAGGTTCATCATTATACAACATATAGTATCTATGTAAAACTCATCAAGGTTCATCATTATACAACATATAGTATCTATGTAAAACTCATCAAGGTTCATCATTATACAACATATAGTATCTATGTAAAACTCATCAAGGTGCATCATTATACAACATATAGTATCTATGTAAAACTCATCAAGGTTCATCATTATAAAACATATAGTATCTATGTAAAACTCATCAAGGTTCATCATTATAAAACATACAATATATATGTGAAACTAATCTCACGACACATTCATTACACACACACACACACACACACACTCACACACACACACACACACACACACACACACACACACACCATTCGTACCATAACACAAAAACATAAGAACACAACTTGCCCACTCTTACACTAAGTGGTTTATAAATATTCTAAAATGATAAAGCGCTGAGCAAACTGCATCATTAAAAAAGTTGATGTTGAGTCAGATCGTAGATCATGTCAGCTAGCTAACTCTAGAGACAGTAAATGAAAGGCTGTTTTCTCCAACTTTGGTCATTTCCAAGGCAGGATTAGCTGGGAGACTTCTTCTAAAGCAGGGCACACATGGAAGTAGTTCTTTTGGAGATGATGGTGAACTAGTGTGTGTTGTAGCAGTGCTTTGCTATTGAGAATGAGCTAGCATGCTAGCTATTTAAAAGTCTGTATGTGTGTGGAAGCACCAGAGACACAAAATAACCCCCCAAATCACCAGGAAAAGGGATTTTTTTCATATTATGGGCACTTTAAAGCAGTGGTTTTCAAACTTTTTTCAATAATGTACCCCCCTTTTGAATTGTGTTTTCAAGCCAAGTACCCCGTGACCAGCGATTTTAAATGCTACATTTCAAATGTTCAGATTCCACCACTTCATTCATTCATTATTATAGTATAATTTATAGAATTTTGCAAAATTTAATTCATGTACCCCCTGCAGTACTCCAAAGTACCCCCAGGGGTATACGCGTACCCCCATTTGAGAAACACTGGTTTAAAGGGTACACCCAAAACACAAACACATATTCATGAACCAGTCTGTGATTTTACTCAGCATCCCCTGAACTACACCATTAGTCCCTCAAAAAATATAGGTAATATGTAATTTAAATAAGGTTAATTGACGATGAATTTTAAAAAAAAAACACACAGAGACACACACACACACACACACAAACATAAACAGACACACACACACAGAAACACATAAACAGACACACACACACAGACACACACACATAAACAGACACACACACAGAGACACACATAAACAGACACACACACAGACACACATAAACAGACACACACACACAGACACACATAAACAGGCACACACACAGAAACACATAAACAGACACACACACAGACACACATAAACAGACACACACACACCTAACAGATGCACACACACACACACACACACAATAAAAAAAAACATAGACAAAAGTGATTTTTTGTTTTTGTTTCTTAAGCATCAAAAGAAAATAAAAATACTTTTTACCAAAAAAATAACGTTAATTTAAAATGTTGTCTCTCTCTCTCTCTCTCTCTCTCTCTCATGGGGGGGGGGCCAAATTCTCTGGGCGGGCAAAGCAGAGAAAGGGGAGGTAACCTTGCTCCTTATGACCTCATAAGGAGAAGACTCCTGATTGGTCCATCTGATCTTTCATTTTCTCAAAGGCAGAGCAGGATACCCAGGGCTCGGTTTACACCTATCACCATTTCTAGCCACTGGGGGGCCATAGGCAGGCTGGGGGAACTCATATTAATGTTAAAAAACATCATAAAGTGATATTTTCATGCCATGGGACCTTTAATAATGTGAGATATCTCAGTGACTCCAACCCACCTCCGGCTGCTCTTCAGACCGTCTCTTCTTCTCTGAACTTTCTTCTTCTTCTTTTTCTTCTTCTTCTTCCCGCTGCTCCCGCGATGACACCGTCAACATCTCCTGGACTTTCCCCACTTCCTGTCGGGCCATCTGCAGCTCCTGCAGCGCTGTTAGGATACAGGTTGATGTTCAGTCCATTCACAAAAGTTAAAAGACAAATACAATCGTGAGACAGAATGCAGATATGTGAAATGGGACACGCTGGGAAGCTTTGTGAAGAGCGCGTTTTCTTTCCTTTTTTTCAGCGTTTTTGTCACCTTTTTGGTTGCTTATGTCAGCGGATTTTTTCAGTTTTTTCAGCGTTTCTGTCAACTTTTTTGTTGCTTTTTCAGTGTATTTTGTCGCTTTTTTAGTTGTTTTTGTCATCATTTTTGTCACCTTTTTCAGCGTTTTTATTGCCTTTTTTTCAGCGTTTTTTGTCGCCTTTTTTGTTGCCTTTTTCAGCGGTTTTTATCGCTTTTTTTCTTGCTTTTTCAGCGTATTTTGTTGCCTTTTTTCTTGCCTTTTTCAGCGTTTTTTGTCGCTTTTTTTCTTGCTTTTTCAGCGTTTTTTGTTGCCTTTTGTGTTGCCTTTTTCAGCGTATTTTGTTGGCTTTTTTGTTGGCTTTTTCAGCGTATTTTGTTGCCTTTTGTTGCCTTTTTCAGCGTTTTTTGTCGCTTTTTTTCTTGCTTTTTCAGCGTATTTTGTTGCCTTTTTAGTTGCTTTTGTCACATTTTTGTAATTTTTTTCTCTCGCCTTTCAAAAGGTTTTTGTCATCATTTTTGACACCTTTTTCAGCGTTTTTTGTCGTCTTTTTTGTCGCTTTTTCAGCGTATTTTGTCGCTTTTTCAGCTTATTTGGTCGCCCTTTTTGTCTCACCTTTTACGCTCGGTTTTTGCCTGTAAAACTCTGCTACCGCTCTGCTAAAGGCAGACTAGTGAACATCGGGACACTCACTGCCAGCACCAGACTGTTTGGGAAATGAATGGAACAAACTCTGACAGTGGACTGTCAGAGTTTTTTAGTTTAGGAGCAAAATAGGTTTAAATGTCAATTGTTGCTGTACATCCTAGTTTCATACCCTCTAAGGTGAATAACCAGCGTAAAGCACAGCGAGACAACATCTATATTGTTCTTTTAAAGTGCCCCGTTGTCATTTCCAACCAATCATCGCCCCTCTTTTTAAAACACAGAGAAATGTCAGCTTGCAGACTCACTGGAGGCCTGGTGGCTGTGCAGGACGTCCAGCCGGCTGCAGAACAGCTCCAGCATTTTGCTCTGAAAGAAAGACAGAAACCACGTTGGTCCAATAGAAACCACGTTGGTCCAATAGAAACCACGTTGGTCCAATAGAAACCACGTTGGTCCGATAGAAACCACGTTGGTCCAATAGAAACCACGTTGATCCAATAGAAACCACGTTGGTCCAACAGAAACCACGTTGGTCCAATAGAAACCACGTTGATCCAATAGAAACCACGTTGGTCCAACAGAAACCACGTTGGTCCAATAGAAACCACGTTGATCCAATAGAAACCACGTTGGTCCAACAGAAACCACGTTGGTCCAATAGAAACCACGTTGATCCAATAGAAACCACGTTGGTCCAATAACTACCTGATGACATGAAGCAGTTTGGTCTGAGGTTCCCCCACAGTCCTGTCAGATCAACTCCTGTACCCCTTCATCCATTCATCCATTCACAATGTGTGTTACAAATGTGTTAAACTATTCGGGATATGAAAGTGGATTTTGTGAATTGTTTTATACAACTGAACGGTCAATATTTAGGATGGTTTGGTCACCATTCGTACCAACTAAGCTAACACTTGAAGTAAAGCTGAATGTTTCAACCATTTGTGTGTGTGTGTGTGTGTGTGTGTGTGTGTGTGTGTCTGTGTGTGTGTCTTGTTTATCTGTGTGTGTGTCTGTTTCTGTGTGTGTGTGTGTGTGTGTGTGTGTGTGTGTGTCTGTTTCTGTGTGTGTGTGTGTGTGTGTGTGTGTGTCTGTTTCTGTGTGTGTGCCTCTGTGTGTAAGTGCCTCTCTGTGTGTGTGTGTGTGTGTGTGTGTGTGTCTTGTTTATCTGTGTGTGTGTGTCTGTTTCTGTGTGTGTGTGTGTGTGTCTGTGTGTGTGTGTGTGTGTGTGTGTGCATGTGTGTGCGTGTGCGTGTGTGTGTGTTTGTGTGTGTGTGTGTGCATGCGTGTGCGTGTGCGTGTGTGTGTGTTTGTGTGTGTGTGCATGCGAGTGCGTGTGTGTGTGTGTGTGTACACTACGAAGAGTATACTACAACCAAGGTCTGAAGTAACCCTGGTTGGGAATCACTGACATAATAACTTAATAATAAAGTTGCCCGTTATACTCAAATAAGGCCACAAGGGGGAGCTCCGGTTCAGATTATGTTTTAACCTTTTCTCTGTTCCACTGCAGGCCTTCCTCTTCCCTCCTCTTCCTCTCCGCTCTCTGCTCCTCCTGGAGCTGCTCGTTCTGTGCAGCCAAAGCCTGCAGGAAACAGTAAGTGAACACATTCATATAAACACATCAACATGTTTAATGTCTTAACCACAGACAGTGTACAGTACAGGCCAAAAGTTTGGACACACCTTCTCATTCAATGCGTTTCCTTTTTATTTTATTTTTTTTTTTTTAAACTCTTTTTATTCGTACAGAACAATCAAGTTACAGTCTCAAATGAAATATGTTCGTTTTACTTTTTCATTCCAAAACAAAAAACCCTGTGGTCTCCCTCCCCCAAACCCACCCTCATCAGAACCTCTGTGCGTCAGTATGTCACCAATCAAACAAAAGATAATAGTGAGTCACCTGTACATTTACACAAAATCCAGTGATATTAAAAACAAAAAACAGAACAAAAGCCATCCCAATAGTACATAAGACAATAATGCAGACTTCATTAGGCCTCTGCCATCAAACTGTCAAAGTACTGTACGTGTCATTAGGGAATCTCAGGAAGACACTTAAGTTTTTCAAAATACGTTATTAATGGGTTCCAGATACCATAAAAAAGGTCGTTAGATCCCCTAAGTGCATACTTTATCTTCTCCAATTTCAGATACATCATAAGATCAGTCAGCCATACAGATACTTTTGGTGGATATGGGGATTTCCAATGTAAAAGAATTTGCCGCTTGGCAATCAAAGTTGAGAAGGCTAATACATCCTTATATCTAGCAAGCCCTACAGTGCAGAGTGACCATCACTCTGCACTGTTCCAAAGATTGAAGTATATACATTAGGCTCACATCCTATTTCTATAACTTCAGATAACGTTTTGTAGACCCCTGACCAAAACTGATCCAAACGTGGGCATGACCAGAACATGTGGGTCAAGGTTGCTGGAGCACTATTACACCTGCTACAATTTTCATTCATGCCTAAAAATATTTTTGCCAGTTTAGCTCTAGAAAAATGTGTCCTATGTAAAACATTAAACTGGATTAAGCTCAGACGAGCACAGGATGTTGTCCCATTTACCCTACGCACAGCTTCCTCCCATGTACTATCCGATATCGTCTCTCCTAGTTCATCATCCCACTTTGCTTTAATCTTATCCAGAGTATTGTCGCTATGGGAAGTGATGATATTATAAATTCTGGAAATAAGACACTTCCAAGATATCATCCAAACCAGATGGCTCTGGTACATTTGGAAAAGCCGTCGTATTACTACGAATAAAGTGACGAATCTGTAAATATCTAAAATGGTTTGAGCAGGGGCGATCAAATTTTTCACATATGTCCTTGAAACTTGCAAATACACCATCCTTATAAAAATCTTTAAATCTGACAAGGCCTTGCCTTTTCCACTCCAAAAAGGTTGCATCTATTCTAGCTGGTAAAAATAAATGATTATGGCAAATTGGGGCTTGAATAGAAAAATCAGGAAGACCCAAATGTTTTCTAAATTGTAGCCAAATACGTAATGTATTGCTGACCATTGGATTTGAGGTATGTGTTGAAATCGCCAAAGGGATTTTAGAAGTTACTAAAGCTAAGAGTGATGTTGACGAACACGAGTTATTCTCCGATTCACACCAGTCCATATCTGGTGACTGACACCAATAAAGTATTTTCTGGCAGTTAGCCGCCCAATAGTAGAACTGTAAATTTGGCAGACCCAAGCCTCCATTGGAACGATGTCTTTGAAGTAGTCTCTTTTGAAGCCTAGGAGCTTTACCTGCCCAAATAAATGATGTTATACACCTATCAAGAGATTGAAAGAATAATTTAGGCAGATAAATTGGAAGGCACTGAAAAAGATAAAGGAATCTAGGGAGAACATTCATTTTAATACAGTTAATCCTACCTACCAATGACAAATTAATGGCATTCCACCTCTGAAAATCGGATTTTAATTTGTCTACTAATGGAGTAAAGTTTTTATGGTATAGCTCAGGAGAGGTTGGAGTCAAATTAATACCTAGATACTTAAACCCATCTCTGGACATATAAAAAGGTAAATCTGAGTCCTGAAGAGACCGGGCCAAGGCATTTATAGGAAAACACTCACTTTTAGTTAGGTTAAGTTTATAACCAGAGAAAACACTGAATGTTTGCAATATATTCAAAACATGGGGAATACAATGTATAGGGTCTGATAGGTACAACAATAAATCATCCGCATATAGAGATAGCTTATGGGTCAATCCCCATCTATGAATTCCACTTATTTCGGGCTTTGACTTGAACACGATAGAGAGAGGTTCAATA
Source organism: Perca schrenkii (assembly GCA_025617405.1). Lineage (NCBI taxonomy): Eukaryota > Metazoa > Chordata > Actinopteri > Perciformes > Percidae > Perca > Perca schrenkii. The sequence goes on from JABUOV010000390.1 coordinate 25,668, forward strand.
ACTAAAGCAAACAGAAGTGGACTTATTGGTGATCCCTGACGCGTTCCCCTCGTCAGGGAAAAGAATTTGGAATGATACCCATTGGTTACTACCGAAGCCTTTGGACTAAAATATAAAAGCTCAATCCAAGATCTAAAATAAGGGCCAAAACCAAATCTACTCAAACACTCAAACAAATAACTCCACTCTACCCTATCAAACGCCTTTTCAGCGTCCAATGAAATGACCACTTCTGCCACCTCACTGGACGCTGGTGAATATAAGACGTTTAGAAGGCAGCGCACATTCGAAAAAGAGTGCCGTCCCGTCATAAAACCCGTTTGGTCCGGGGAGACCACCTCTGGCATAACTTTTTCCAAACGGCGTGCAAGTGCTTTCGCCAATATTTTGATATCACAATTAAGGAGGGAAATAGGGCGATATGACCAATACAAATTAGAATAAAATGCCTGAAATGCATCATTAATTTCTACAGGATCAACCGTAAGTTCCCTATTTTCTCTCATAATACACGAGATATGTTGCTCAGATGCTCTACTTTTTAACTGGTGGGCTAATAGACGACCCGACTTTTCCCCATGTTCATACATAATGCCCCGTGATTTCAACAACATCCTTGCAGTTTTTTCTGACGCAAGCAACTCATACTTAGCCTAATGTTCTACTTTTTCTTTATAAAGTTCCGGGCATGGGGAAGCTGAATATTGGCTATCTATCACCTGTAAAGCTTTGATCAATCTTTCCTGCTCTAAACTTCTGCTTTTATTTAGCATGGATTTATATGAAATAATATTCCCCCTAATAACAACCTTGAGTGTTTCCCATAAAATAGTTGGAGATACACCATCACCTCTATTAAAATCAAGAAACTCATCAATGGTTGATGTAATGGGGACTCTTACTGGTTATGAAACTTAGTCACCGATATGGGGTGTCTAGTCAGGACACGGAGGGATATTCCTTCAAGGTTTTAATATATACTTTCAAATACAGATGCACAGGCACTATATCTTTAGACACTTTACAGTGTAAGTGTGGTTCTAAAGGAAACAGAAATAAACATCAATGTTAACTAACATAAATACAATTGAGGCTAATAACTCCCTATTTACTTAAATATACAGTGCTCAACATGCCCTGAAAATGGAAACTACAATAAGAATGCCATAAAGCTATACAATGGAGATAAAGGCTGTCACTTACTGTAAACTTTATAATAAATTGCGAATATTAACTTATCTATACAATATAATATAACTGTAACTTACTTGTGGTCACTGACGCACACAAACACCAACTGAAACTTAACTGATTAACTGAAACTCAACTGACAGCCCTCTGCAAGCCAGGGCATGTCTCAACATGTTGGAAAAAAGGGGTGTGGCCTGAGCGAACACTCTGCACAGGCTCTGTCCATGCTCACGGCACTTGAGCCTTTTGCACAGTTGATGAGATCATTTGACAAAATCCCTTCTCTTTCTATAAAGAAGTATCCAATCTCCATGGAGTATACTCCGCACTTTTGTGTAATAAAGAAAGGTCTAAAAGTACCGGGGCATGATCAGATTCAACTATAGATGAGTATTCAATTTTTTTAACCAAAGACAGCAGTGCTCTATCAATGAAGAAATAATCAATTCTACTATACGTATGGTGCACGTGGGAGAAATAAGAATACGTTTTGCTCAATGGGAAACAGAAACGCCATGGGTCGATACAGCCTACCTGATCCATGAACAATGACAATCTCTTTGCCATTTTGGAGGGAGAGTTAGATTTTGGATTAGAACGATCCAGAGACGGAGTAATTGCACAATTCAGATCTCCCCCAAAAATTAGAGAATGGGAATTGAGACTTGGAATGGATGCTAACACTCTTTCAATAAATCCCTCATCGTCCCAATTAGGAGCATATACGTTCACCAGTATGACAGGCTTAAAATATAAAGATCCTAATACAATGACGTATCGACCTTGTGAATCCTCTATTACCTTAGTTGGGTTAAATGGCACTTTCTTATGTATTAGGATAGCCACCCTCCTAGATCTATGAGTAAATCCAGAATGAAATAATTGACCCACCCATGTTTTCTGTAATCTGAACTGATCTTTCACTAATAAATGAGTTTCTTGCAAAAAAGCAATTTCACATTTTAAAAATTTCAAATGTGCAAATATTCTTGCTCGTTTCACAGGACCATTCATCCCCTTGACATTCCAGCTTATAAACCTGACAGCTTCACCCAAGTCATGATTAAGCCTACTTTTATTCATAACACAAAAAAAAAAAAAAAGACTGGTAGACCACAAATACTTAACAAAACTGACTCACAGTTAAAACACATGACGCATCTTCCCCTAACCTGAAACCCCCCACACCCCACACAACAAATACATAATAAACTGAAACCCATAGCGCGTGAACTGCCTATGTCTAGATCCCAAATTGGGATAAACTGCAGGCTCGCTAAAGATGCCTTACCGGTGAACAACCTTTAAATACTATGTTATCTACAAGAGTCCCAACATTTGTCAATGTACATCAGTATGAAAGTGCCATACATTTTACAAGCTAAATAAGGCGAGTGTGCTTTTAGCAATTAAGAGCGGAGTACCTAGTTATCGAGCAGACTAGATCAATTCCACCAAGCTTGTATTGAGTCCATCACCTCTCTTCACTCGAAGGACCGAATGCGCTTGTCGTAGAATTCCTGTGCTTCGTCCGGTGAATCAAAGGTGAGCGTCTCTTCCCCCAAGATCACCTTCAGACGGGCTGGATACACCAGGCGGAATTTCACTCCCTTCTCATACAACGCTTGTTTAATTCCGTTGAAAGCCCTGCGTTTTTTCGCCAGGGTAGCACTCAGGTCGGGATAGAACCGAAGGCTCGCATCATGGAACTTAACCTCATGGCTCCTTGCCCAACGCAGCGCTGCTTCTTTTTGTTGAAAACTTCGAAAGCACACCACAAATGCTCTAGCAAGCTTCCCGTGCGCTGGTCTAGGAGCCAAGGACCTATGTGCTCTCTCCAATTCAGGTGGCTCAGCGAAGACACTCGACCCCAGACAGTCCATAAGTAGCTTTTCCATGAATTTGACTGGATCTTTGCCATTCTCACTGCCCTCCGGAATATTCACAATTCGCAGATTCGACCTGCGTGATCTGTTCTCGAGATCATCCACCCGGTCTAACAATTCTTGATTTGCCACTTTCAGCGTGTTTATCGTTACTTCAGCAGTATTCAAGCGCTCAAAGTTCTCACCAGCTATAGCCTCCGTTGATGCTAGCCTGGTTTGGAACGAGTTGACGGTATCTCGTATAGCCTCCACAGCGGTCTGGAGTGGTTTTAACGACCCTTGAATCAACGTGGAGATATCTTCCGTTAGAACAGATCTCTGCTTAGCTAGTTCAGACACAAGTTGAGGCATGGATACAACATCTTCCATCTTGCCGCCAGCCCTGTCCTCCGCCATAGCTGAAAGTTTGCTAGCAAGACTGGCCTGTCGTGTTGACGGCGTTTGCTGCGAGGATTTCGGTTTGCCACTCATTCCAGCCGTGACACAGAGTGTAGAATATGTTATCTCGCAAATGTATGATCCCTCAAAAACACAAATTGAAGCCCAGGGCGATGTTAAAACAGTATAATTTCAAAAGTTAACTGGGAGCTCCGTACTGCGTGTCTCACCCCCACAGCGCCATACCGGAAGTCTCCTTTTCATTTTCATGACTATTTACATTGTAGATTCTCACTGAAGGCATCAAAACGATGAATGAACACATATGGAATTATGTACTTAACAAAAAAGTGTGAAATAACTGAAAACATGTCTTATATTTTAGATTCTTCAAAGTAGCCACCCTTTGCTTTTTTTGATAACTCTGCAAACCCTTGGTGTTCTCTCAATGAGCTTCATGAGATGAGACCTGAGAGGTCTGGGACAGGTCTGATACACTATGACCCACCCAGACCTCTCAGGTGGTCTGGGACAGGTCTGATACACTATGACCCACCCAGACCTCTCAGGTGGTCTGGGACAGGTCTGATACACTATGACCCACCCAGACCTCTCAGGTGGTCTGGGACAGGTCTGCTACACTATGGCCCACCCAGACCTCTCAGGTGGTCTGGGACAGGTCTGATACACTATGACCCACCCAGACCTCTCAGGTGGTCTGGGACAGGTCTGCTACACTATGACCCACCCAGACCTCTCAGGTGGTCTGGGACAGGTCTGATACACTATGACCCACCCAGACCTCTCAGGTGGTCTGGGACAGGTCTGATACACTATGACCCTCCCAGACCTCTCAGGTGGTCTGGGACAGGTCTGATACACTATGACCCACCCAGACCTCTCAGGTGGTCTGGGACAGGTCTGATACACTATGACCCACCCAGACCTATCAGGTGGTCTGGGACAGGTCTACTACACTATGACCCACCCAGACCTCTCAGGTGGTCTGGGACAGGTCTGATACACTATGACCCTCCCAGACCTCTCAGGTGGTCTGGGACAGGTCTGATACACTATGACCCACCCAGACCTCTCAGGTGGTCTGGGACAGGTCTGATACACTATGACCCACCCAGACCTCTCAGGTGGTCTGGGACAGGTCTGATACACTATGACCCTCCCAGACCTCTCAGGTGGTCTGGGACAGGTCTGATACACTATGACCCACCCAGACCTCTCAGGTGGTCTGGGACAGGTCTGCTACACTATGGCCCACCCAGACCTCTCAGGTGGTCTGGGACAGGTCTGATACACTATGACCCACCCAGACCTCTCAGGTGGTCTGGGACAGGTCTACTACACTATGACCCACCCAGACCTCTCAGGTGGTCTGGGACAGGTCTGATACACTATGACCCTCCCAGACCTCTCAGGTGGTCTGGGACAGGTCTGATACACTATGACCCTCCCAGACCTCTCAGGTGGTCTGGGACAGGTCTGATACACTATGACCCACCCAGACCTCTCAGGTGGTCTGGGACAGGTCTACTACACTATGACCCACCCAGACCTCTCAGGTGGTCTGGGACAGGTCTGATACACTATGACCCTCCCAGACCTCTCAGGTGGTCTGGGACAGGTCTGATACACTATGACCCACCCAGACCTCTCAGGTGGTCTGGGACAGGTCTGATACACTATGACCCACCCAGACCTCTCAGGTGGTCTGGGACAGGTCTGATACACTATGACCCACCCAGACCTCTCAGGTGGTCTGGGACAGGTCTGATACACTATGACCCACCCAGACCTCTCAGGTGGTCTGGGACAGGTCTGCTACACTATGGCCCACCCAGACCTCTCAGGTGGTCTGGGACAGGTCTGCTACACTATGGCCCACCCAGACCTCTCAGGTGGTCTGGGACAGGTCTGATACACTATGACCCACCCAGACCTCTCAGGTGGTCTGGGACAGGTCTGATACACTATGACCCTCCCAGACCTCTCAGGTGGTCTGGGACAGGTCTGATACACTATGACCCACCCAGACCTCTCAGGTGGTCTGGGACAGGTCTGATACACTATGACCCACCCAGGCCTCTCAGGTGGTCTGGGACAGGTCTGCTACACAATGGCCCACCCAGACCTCTCAGGTGGTCTGGGACAGGTCTGATACACTATGACCCACCCAGACCTCTCAGGTGGTCTGGGACAGGTCTACTACACTATGACCCACCCAGACCTCTCAGGTGGTCTGGGACAGGTCTGATACACTATGACCCTCCCAGACCTCTCAGGTGGTCTGGGACAGGTCTGATACACTATGACCCTCCCAGACCTCTCAGGTGGTCTGGGACAGGTCTGATACACTATGACCCACCCAGACCTCTCAGGTGGTCTGGGACAGGTCTACTACACTATGACCCACCCAGACCTCTCAGGTGGTCTGGGACAGGTCTGATACACTATGACCCTCCCAGACCTCTCAGGTGGTCTGGGACAGGTCTGATACACTATGACCCACCCAGACCTCTCAGGTGGTCTGGGACAGGTCTGATACACTATGACCCACCCAGACCTCTCAGGTGGTCTGGGACAGGTCTGATACACTATGACCCACCCAGACCTCTCAGGTGGTCTGGGACAGGTCTGATACACTATGACCCACCCAGACCTCTCAGGTGGTCTGGGACAGGTCTGCTACACTATGGCCCACCCAGACCTCTCAGGTGGTCTGGGACAGGTCTGATACACTATGACCCACCCAGACCTCTCAGGTGGTCTGGGACAGGTCTGATACACTATGACCCTCCCAGACCTCTCAGGTGGTCTGGGACAGGTCTGATACACTATGACCCACCCAGACCTCTCAGGTGGTCTGGGACAGGTCTGATACACTATGACCCACCCAGACCTATCAGGTGGTCTGGGACAGGTCTACTACACTATGACCCACCCAGACCTCTCAGGTGGTCTGGGACAGGTCTGATACACTATGACCCTCCCAGACCTCTCAGGTGGTCTGGGACAGGTCTGATACACTATGACCCACCCAGACCTCTCAGGTGGTCTGGGACAGGTCTGATACACTATGACCCACCCAGACCTCTCAGGTGGTCTGGGACAGGTCTGATACACTATGACCCTCCCAGACCTCTCAGGTGGTCTGGGACAGGTCTGATACACTATGACCCACCCAGACCTCTCAGGTGGTCTGGGACAGGTCTGCTACACTATGGCCCACCCAGACCTCTCAGGTGGTCTGGGACAGGTCTGATACACTATGACCCACCCAGACCTCTCAGGTGGTCTGGGACAGGTCTACTACACTATGACCCACCCAGACCTCTCAGGTGGTCTGGGACAGGTCTGATACACTATGACCCACCCAGACCTCTCAGGTGGTCTGGGACAGGTCTACTTGTTGTCCCAGAGTCAGAACTAAACAGGGGGAAGCAGCGTTCAGTTTTTAAGCCCCACATATCTGGAACAAACTCCCAGAAAACTGCAGGTCCTCTGCAACTCTCAGTTCTTTTAAATCCAGGCTGAAGACATATCTTTTTAATGTTGCCTTTCTTTAAATAACCTATTTTTAACTGCTCTTTCTTTAAAATTCTTACACTGCACTGTACATTTTAATCTTGTCTTTTAATGATCTTAAATTGTTGTTATTTGTTTTAATGCTTTGAAATTGTATTTAATTGTTTTCTAACTGTTTTTAATGTTTCATGTAAAGCACTTTGAATTGCCTTGTTGCTTAAATGTGCTCTACAAATAAAGATGCCTTGCCATGCCTTGTGTGTTTGTGTGTCCCTGTCTGTGTGTGTGTGTGTGTCCCTGTGTGTGTGTGTGTGTGTGTGTGTGTCCCTGTGTTTGTGTCCCTGTGTGTGTTTGTGTGTCCCTGTCTGTGTGTGTGTGTGTGTGTATGCGTGTGTGTGTGTGTGTGTGTGTGTGTGTGTCTGTGTGTGTGTCCCTGTCTGTGTGTGTCTGTGTGTGTGTGTGTCCCTGTGTGTGTGTGTGTGTGTGTGTGTGTGTCTGTGTGTGTGTGTCTGTGGTGCAGCCAGACCTTTCCTCTACAGCGATGCCAAACCCCACCAACTCCCTTTCCTATTTCCTCCCATTTATTCTCTTGGCACAAGATGTTCTCTCTGCTGCTAAAGTTCAACAATACACACATAAAACATTCCTCAACACGCACACACACACACACACACACACACACACACCACGATACAACCTCAGTATCAGTTTACTCTGACATGGTCTGGTAGATCTTGTGTGCTGGACGTGCTGACGAAATTTGACATTTGCAACGTGTATGGTTTTCGGGATAACTGCAAAGTTTCATTCGTCCTCCGTTTCAATCGTCCCGGTTGTACCCTAAGACACATTATGCCGTAAACCGTTTAAATCTGCACTCGACTCACATCGGGTAGTGACAGGCTACCTACAGTTGACGTTATTATTATTATTATTAAAGGTTTATTTAGATAGGGACAGATACAAAAAAACATAATATAAGAAGAAGATAAACTTCAACAGTCATCTGATGTACGTATCATAGCGTTTTTAGCCTGAAGCTAATTCTTGACACTTGTCCCTAGTATAGGGCTTTTGGTCACAAATAAATTGAAATGAAAAATGTAAGGAAAGTATACAATGAGAGCACAGTGTAAAAACTAAATATGAGAGCAAAGATTGTTCCCGAATTTACCATAATTTGGTATTTTTTTTAAAAGTGGCTAATGTTGGGATACATTTCAAGTTGTCTGGCAGAAAGTTCCATAATTTTGCCCCTTTTTCTGAAAATGCAGTTTGGGCAAATTATGTTATAGGGAGAGGGAGGCTACAATTGGGTTTTAACGCTGCTCTGGTGATGGTTCTGGTACCACTTTGCTGTTTTATTATTGTTCTGCAAAGGGAGCTATAGCGTTAGCTATAGCGCCAGCTGATACTAGCGATTTCTAGTCGGCGACACATTTTCGGCTTCATTTAATAAACATAACTTGTAGTAGTACACAATCGTATGTTTATTGTTTTTATTACAATGTGCAGAATTACTTTACGTTGCCTATTTATGTCTATTTATGTCTATTTCTCACCGTTAATCACCGGCGTCTGTACAGAATCAACATTGTTGTTTGTGTGTGTGTGATTTCAAAAAACTGTAACTGGGAGAACAACCATCTGGTACCAGTTCACTGGGAGTAAGTTACTGGTTTGACTGCCGTTCCAGGACACTTTCACCGGTAGATGGTGGTGAAAACACGAGTTACTGGATGCCTGGAACGCAGCATAATTCGGCAGCACACTGATTTGGGTTTAGCAACAGGATAGACTGATGTATAAAAGTCTTGTTGAGCCTGTTGTGTCTAAACGAAGGGACTCTGAATGGCCTGTTAGAGAGCCAAGAGTCAGTATTCAGAGTTTAAAACATGCACGGAGTCAGAAGAGATGCTGTCATAGCTCCTATGCCACCATTTTGATGCTACCAAGCCATCACCTCCCGTTAGCATCCCATTGACTCCCATTCATTCTGACGTCACTTTGACTGCGAATAACTTTACATCTGAAGCGTTTAAAGACTCTATTTGTCCATTGTTTATTTCTAAAGAAACACGACAATGTATAAAAGGCTCCATTACCTTGTAGCTCACGTTATGGCTCCGTAGACGCTTTTATAAAAACTGAGAGTTGCAACTGAGAGTTGCAGCAGCAGAGTTGCAACTGAGAGTTGCAGCAGACCTGCAGTTTACTGGGAGTTTGTTCCAGATATGTGGAGCATAAAAACTGAACGCTGCTTCTTCTCTCTGTTTAGTTTTGACTCTGGGGACAACAAGTAGACCTGTCCCAGACCACCTGAGAGGTCTGGGTGGGTCATAGTGTAGTAGACCTGTCCCAGACCACCTGAGAGGTCTGGGTGGGTCATAGTGTATCAGACCTGTCCCAGACCACCTGAGAGGTCTGGGTGGGTCATAGTGTAGCAGACCTGTCCCAGACCACCTGAGAGGTCTGGGTGGTTCATATTGTAGTAGCAGTTTAGAAATGTATTTTGGCCCTAAACCATTTAGTGATTTATAAACCAGCAAAAGTATTTTGAAATCAATTCTTTGAGGCACTGGAAGCCAGTGTAAAGACTTCAGAACTGGAGTGATGTGATCCACTTTCCTGGTTTTAGTGAGGACTCGAGCAGCAGCGTTCTGAATCAGCTGCAGCTGTTTGATTGATTTTTTAGGGAGACCTGTAAAGACACCGTTACAGTAGTCAAGTCTACTGAAGATAAAAGCATGGACAAGTTTTTCCAGATCCTGCTGAGACATAAGTCCTCTAACCCTTGATATATTTTTAAGGTGATAATAGGCTGATTTTGTAATTGTCTTAATGTGACTTTTAAAATTCAGGTCTGAGTCCATGACTACACCAAGATTTCTGGCTTTGTCTGTTGTTTTTAACATTGTCGTTTGAAGCTGAGTGCTGACCTTTAATCGTTCCTCTTTTGCTCCACAGACAACCACCTCAGTTTTTTCTTCATTTAACTTAAGAAAGTTATGGCACATCCAGTCGTTAATCTGTTACAAAGGGATAATATAGAGCGAGGCGGTTGTTATAGCGAATACAACCCCGACAGGGTGATCAGGTCTTGAATCAGCCTGAAGGGCTCTACATTAACCCGCTTATTACATGGCTACTTACCAAATAAATCAATAATTTGACTAATAACTTGACAAAATATTGATTTAAATGGGAGTTTATTGATTTAAATACGATTGTATTGCTTCCACTAGAGAAAATAGTCCGTTCCGTCTCTACGGTTGGAATCCTGCGTCCATAGCAACGTAAAAACTCTGTAATGCAATCCTTCGTCTATTAGCTACTCAACACCACCTTACGGGCTGTGGTAGTAGCCGTATATTTTATGGGGTGCTGCCGTGGTGGACAAATGACCCAGCTGCTGTTTTAATCACTGCAGGAATTGACACAACATTAGCTGAAGCGTTGTAGTGAGCTAGCGGGCTATCGGCTGCTCTAATTTACATTAAACTGAACATTTCTGTTGACGGTGAAGTGAGACACGGTGAATGGCTTCTTTGGGAATATTTATGTGGACGTTTATGTCCTCATTCATCTCGTTTCCTTTTTGCAGAGCCGCTGCATGTTGACACACCTGTAAGTTAACGTTAAACAAGTTGCAATGTAAGCTAACTAATTAGCGTTGTTGTCCCTACGGCTGTTACTGCGTAGCGATCATAGACGGTTTAGAAAGATACTAGCGATAGACGCTCATCAGATCTGCTGTCATTGCTTGAATTGGAGGACAGAAGTTGCTCCACGTTTCCCCACTTTTTGCCACAGCTGATAGGCTAAATTATCCGGACTTCTTTCAGCGGATTGATTGATAGCTGTCCTCCAGAGTGAACAGAACTGCGTCCATGGCAACCCTCTGCTTTTGCATGGCAACGGTGTGTTATCCTTAGCAGCGGTCTGTTGTCAAAAAATAACAGACCGCATTCTACATTAGAATTCAACCAAGCCATGTAATAATGGGCTATAATTCCCTGGCTATAAGGTTATGTAAATTTGTGTGTCATCCGCATAACTATGGTAACTTGTTTTGTTGTTTTCCATAATCTAAGCCAGTGGAAGCATGTAGATGTTGAACAGAAGAGGCCCCAGAACTGAGCCTTGGGGAACTCTGCACGTCATGTTTGTATGCTCAGATGTATAATTACCTATAGACACAAAGTAGTCCCTATTCTTTAAATAGGATTCAAACCAATTTAGTACTGAGCCAGAAAGACCAACCCAGTTTTCCAATCGGTCAAGCAACATGTCATGGTCTATCGTATCAAATGCAGCACTGAGATCAAGTAATACTACGACTGAAATTTTGCCACTATCTGTGTTTAAGTGGATGTCATTAAAGACTTTAACAAGAGCTGTCTCAGTGCTGTGGTTTGGTCGAAAACCTGACTGGAAGGCATCAAAACTGTTGTTTAGTGATAATAAAAGGTTGAGCTGTTGAAAAAGACACTTTTTCTATGATTTTGCTTAAAAATGGAAGGTTTGATATTGGCCTATAGTTGCTCATTAGTGTCGTGTCTAGATTGTTCGTTTTTTAGGAGTGGCTTGATGACTGCAGTTTTCAGGACCTGTGGGAAGATACCTGAGAGCAGAGATGTGTTTACAATATTTAGAAGCCAAACAATTTGAAACACTTTTGAAAACACCCGTTGGTAGAATATCAAGGCACAGGAGGAGGTTTTCAGATGTTGTATAATGTCCTCCAGGTTTTTATGGTTGATTGTATGAAATTGTGTCATATTTGATTTTGTTTTGCGTGAACACTGTGACAACACATATTCTGTACTTGATATGGAAGCACTGACTGTTTGTCTAATTTTCTGAATTTTGTCTGTGAAGAAGGAGGCAAAGTCGTTGCAAGCCTTGGTAGACAACAGTGCAGATGCTACTGGAGGGTTAGTTAATCTATCGACAGTAGCAAACAAAACGTGAATTATTATTGTTTCTGGCGATAATGTCAGAGAAAAAGGACCGCCTTGCATTCCTTAGTTCCAGATTATAAATGCAAAGTCTCTCTTTATAAGTGTTAAAATGGATCTGGAGATTAGATTTTCGCCAACTACGTTCAGCTTTTCAATACTCTCGTTTTTCTGTTCTCACAACTATAACATTTCTCCACGGAGATCTTTTCTTACCAGAGACAGCTTTGACCTCAGTGGGAGCAATAGTATCAATAACATTCGTAATTTTACAGCTGAAATTATCTACAAGCTCAGTAACTGAGACCCCTGAGAGGGTGGGTGTAGAGGAGAAAAGCTGCATGAATGATTCACTGGTGTTTTCAGTGATATACCGTTTTCTGATTAACTTTGTTTGAACACTTGTGGGCACAGAGATAGTGCCGTTAAAGAAAACACAGGAATGATCAGAGAGAGCAACATCAGTCACCACAACCTTGGAAATGTTCAGACCCTTCGAGATAATCAAGTCCAGAGTGTGCCCCTTATTGTGCGTGGGCTGTGTCACATGCTGAGTCAGTCCGTTGTTATCAAAAACACAACACAGTTCTTTGGTCCCTCGGTCCTGGGGGTTGTCAACATGAATGTTAAAATCACCAGCAATAATTACACGGTCAAAGTTAATAGAGATTATAGACAGCAGTTCATTAAAATTGTCAGAGAAGTTTGCACAGTATTTAGGTGGCCTGTAGATATTTAGAAGTAGAGCTTGAGGGGAGGATCTTAGCTGAAGAGCCACATATTCAAAAGAAGCAAAGTTTCCATAAGATAATTGCGTACATTGGGATGAGTCATTAAACAAAATGGCGACTCCACCTCCTTTCTTATTCACTCTATTCTCACTCATACAACCAAAGTTAGGGGGGGGGGGCTGACTCAATGAGAACAGCAGCACTGTTATTATGGTCCAACCAGGTTTCAGTTAAAAACATAAACTCAAGATTGTGCTTAATAATAAAATCATTGATTAAAAATGATTTTCCTGCCAAAGACCTAACGTTTAGTAGTGCTAGTGTTAGCGTGTTTTAATTTTTTGTGACTGACTGTGGCTGACGAGG
>JABUOV010000391.1:7500-12500 GCA_025617405.1 Perca schrenkii
TCAACAACTTCCAACCACCACACTGACGCAGACGCGGTCCAGTCGGCTCTACTTGATTCTGTCTTGAAATTCCCAGAAGGCATTGCTTCATTTTAACTTTAGCAAAAAAATATTCAAATAAAAGAAATGCAGGTAGATTTGTTTATTTCAAACCATGCACGTTTACGTTTTTGAACATCTGATCTGAATAAGTAATTTTGCTACAAAACAATACAGACTGATGTAAAAGTTCATGACTGTAGAGGGTAACCAGGGTAACCATGACTGTGATATTGAGAGACTCATGTGTGGTATAAATACAAATCAGATTACGTAATCACTAAATGTTAAGGATCTGGATACGTTTGGCCACCATTTAGCAAGATACCTTTGTTATTGATGCTTGAAAGGGGGCCGAGAGAAAATATATGGGCCGCCGTTTACATTTAAGTGGCCGCATGGCTGTGACAACCATGCGGCTCTCTGATTGGCCGGCCAGCCCAAACGGCCCGCGGCCCCTCTGGCATCTGCCCAAATGCCAAATTACCAGTCCGTCACTGCCGGTAACGTACTCATATTACAGAGTGTACGGACCGAAGCTTTGTGACTAGCATCTAATGACTAGCCAGCTCTTTCTTACCGCTGTTGCAGTCCAGTGTCTTCCTTGAACATGCGCTGCAGAAGCCCCCGGCTCCCTCAGTTTGAGACACCAAGTGCTGAACAGCTTCCCGTCTCCACTATATCCTGTCTATGGTCTCCACCCTTTTCCTCTTGTCCTCTATTCATGCCCAGCGCCATTTGTTTTAACTTCTTTCTCAACTAAAGCTTCCTGTATCTACATGCTCCAAGTTTGATAAACTTTGCATCCATTTTTTTAGCCGCGTTACCACGGAGATCACACCGCACTCTCGCTTTTCGGCAAAGACCCGCCCTACTTTGCATCTGATTGGCTAGAACTCGTTTCATTGGTAGGTGGAAGTTCGATGATTGGTTAAATCCATAGACAGTATGGTTAAATCCAGCGCATCGAAACAAATCCCACGTGGACTTTTTAATTTATTTATTATTCTAAAATATTCATAAGCCAGAAATCCGGCACCAGGCCCGATTACTTTCCCTGTGTTAGTTAGAGCTGCGTTGCTCTTATATGATTGGTATGTGAAATCAGTTGACTCAAAAATATTAAACCGCATGCAATTTTGTTTTTGTTTTTTTCTTCTCACGGCTGCACGCCGGAGATCCGGCACAGTGCCGGAATACTTGCCCTGTATATATATTTTTATATATAAACTGAGTTTAGAAGGAGGACCTACCTTCTCTCCTCTCTCCTTGGACACTTGTCTCTTATCGTTCATGTCACATTTATTACCCAGAATCATCCTCTCCACGTCTGAGGACGCATGCTGGAAACACACACACACACACACACACACACACACACACACACACACACACACACACACACACACACACACACACACACACACACACACACATACACACACACTTTAATGTCAAAACTTCTTATTTAACAAACACAGCCATATTTAATTTAGGAAAGATAGAGGGACAGAGAGACAGACAGACAGGATTCCTCTGAGGGGAAGTGAACCACTAACACAACTCAGCATCTGTCATGTGATGATGTCATGATATGATGTCATGTGATGATGCCATGTGATGATGTCATGTGATGAGGTCATGTGATGCCATGTGATGATGCCATGTGATGATGTCATGTGATGAGGCCATGTGATGAGGTCATGTGATGATGCCATGATGATGTCATGTGATGATGCCATGTGATGATGTCATGTGATGATGCCATGTGATGATGTCATGATATGATGTCATGATGATGTCATGTGATGAGATCATGTGATGAGGCCATGTGATGATGTCATGTGATGTCATGTGATGATGTCATGTGATGATGTCATGTGATGATGTCATGTGATGATGCCATGTGATGATGCTATGTGATGAGGCCATGTGATGATATCATGTGATGAGGCCATGTGATGAGGTCATGTGATGATGCTATGTGATGAGGCCATGTGATGAGATCATGTGACGAGGTCATGTGATGAGGCCATGTGATGATGTCAGAGGGGGCGGGGCCTACCTCCTCGATGTTGCGTATCCAGTTCCTGATGTTGTCGAAGGATTTCTCGTTGGTGATGTCATACACCAGCATGATGCCCTGCAAACACACAGCACAGGTAACCACGGTAACGTGACATTACAACACAGAGCACAGCTCAGCTTCCTGTTGGGCCGTCCAGTTATTAGTGTGTGTGTGTATCTGTCTGTCTGTCTGTGTGTGTGTGTGTGTATCTGTCTGTGTGTGTGTGTGTGTGTGTGTGTGTGTGTGTGTGTATCTGTGTGTGTATCTGTCTGTGTGTGTATATCTCTGTGTGTATCTGTCTGTCTGTGTGTGTGTGTATCTGTGTGTGGATCTGTCTGTGTGTGTGTGTGTATATATCTCTGTGTGTATCTCTGTGTATCTGTCTGTCTGTCTGTGTGTGTGTGTGTGTGTATCTGTGTGTGTATCTCTGTGTGTATCTCTGTGTGTGTGTGTATCTGTCTGTGTGTGTCTGTGTGTGTTTGTATATGTTTGTGTGTGTATATATGGCTGTATGTGTATGTGTGTGTATAAATCTGTGTGTATCTGTGTGTGTGTCTGTGTGTCTTGTTGTGTCCAGTAGGGGGGGTCTCACCATGGCTCCTCTGTAATAGGCCGTGGTGATCGTCCTGAACCGCTCCTGGCCCGCTGTGTCCCTAAAAAACATCAATCAGACTTTATTTATATATTACTTTAATACACACACAGACAGACAGAAACACACACACACACACACACACACACACACACACACACACACACACACACACACACACACACACACACACACACACACACACACACACACACACACACACACACACACACACACACACACACACACACACAGAGACACACACACACCAGATCTGCAGTTTGATTTTCTTTCCATCCAGTTCGATGGTCCTGATTTTGAAGTCGATTCCTGAAACACAGAAAGAGAAACTGAGTGAGAGGAAGTCAGAGATATTAATAACTAACAAACGCTCCTTCCTGCTGCGCCCCAAAAGAAAAATCTGTTTCCAAGAAATCTCCGGAAACAAAGTCAGAGAAGTCTGACGGCTGTTTCCTGTCCCGAGCTCAGAGAGGAAACACGTAGTGATGCTGCTTCAGCCTGAAAAAAACGGCCAAAACATCGAAAAAGTGACTAAATGTCAGAAAGAAACGCCCAAAAAATTGAAAAAGTGACTAAATGTCTAACTGTTTATTGGTTAGTTAAGGGTGGTAACCTATATATAAATAACATATCTAACTGTTTATTGGTTAGTTAAGGGTGGTAACCTATATAAATAAATAACATATCTAACTGTTTATTGGTTAGTTAAGGGTGGTAACCTATATATAAATAACATATCTAACTGTTTATTGGTTAGTTAAGGGTGGTAACCTATATATAAATAACATATCTAACTGTTTATTGGTTAGTTAAGGGTGGTAACCTATATATAAATAACATATCTAACTGTTTATTGGTTAGTTAAGGGTGGTAACCTATATATAAATAACATATCTAACTGTTTATTGGTTAGTTAAGGGTGGTAACCTATATATAAATAACATATCTAACTGTTTATTGGTTAGTTAAGGGTGGTAACCTATATATAAATAACATATCTAACTGTTTATTGGTTAGTTTAAGGGTGGTAACCTATATATAAATAACATATCTAACTGTTTATTGGTTAGTTAAGGGTGGTAACCTATATATAAATAACATATCTAACTGTTTATTGGTTAGTTAAGGGTGGTAACCTATATATAAATAACATATCTAACTGTTTATTGGTTAGTTAAGGGTGGTAACCTATATATAAATAACATATCTAACTGTTTATTGGTTAGTTAAGGGTGGTAACCTATATATAAATAACATATCTAACTGTTTATTGGTTAGTTAAGGGTGGTAACCTATATATAAATAACATATCTAACTGTTTATTGGTTAGTTAAGGGTGGTAACCTATATATAAATAACATATCTAACTGTTTATTGGTTAGTTAAGGGTGGTAACCTATATATAAATAACATATCTAACTGTTTATTGGTTAGTTAAGGGTGGTAACCTATATATAAATAACATATCTAACTGTTTATTGGTTAGTTAAGGGTGGTAACCTATATATAAATAACATATCTAACTGTTTATTGGTTAGTTAAGGGTGGTAACCTATATATAAATAACATATCTAACTGTTTATTGGTTAGTTAAGGGTGGTAACCTATATATAAATAACATATCTAACTGTTTATTGGTTAGTTAAGGGTGGTAACCTATATATAAATAACATATCTAACTGTTTAGTGGTTAGTTAAGGGTGGTAACCTATATATAAATAACATATCTAACTGTTTATTGGTTAGTTAAGGGTGGTAACCTATATATAAATAACATATCTAACTGTTTATTGGTTAGTTAAGGGTGGTAACCTATATATAAATAACATATCTAACTGTTTATTGGTTAGTTAAGGGTGGTAACCTATATATAAATAACATATCTAACTGTTTATTGGTTAGTTAAGGGTGGTAACCTATATATAAATAACATATCTAACTGTTTATTGGTTAGTTAAGGGTGGTAACCTATATATAAATAACATATCTAACTGTTTATTGGTTAGTTAAAGGGTGGTAACCTATATATAAATAACATATCTAACTGTTTATTGGTTAGTTAAGGGTGGTAACCTATATATAAATAACATATCTAACTGTTTATTGGTTAGTTAAGGGTGGTAACCTATATATAAATAACATATCTAACTGTTTATTGGTTAGTTAAGGGTGGTAACCTATATATAAATAACATATCTAACTGTTTATTGGTTAGTTAAGGGTGGTAACCTATATATAAATAACATATCTATTGGTTAGTTAGGGTGAACCTATATAAAT
>JABUOV010000391.1:25000-38687 GCA_025617405.1 Perca schrenkii
CTGGTCTTTAGATGGTGTTGTATATCTAAAGCTGTGGTCAGACCAGGTCTATGGACTCTAGTAGCTGCTGGTCTTTAGATGGTGTTGTATATCTAAAGCTGTGATCAGACCAGGTCTATGGACTCTAGTAGCTGCTGGTCTTTAGATGGTGTTGTATATCTAAAGCTGTGATCAGACCAGGTCTATGGACTCTAGTAGCTGCTGGTCTTTAGATGGTGTTGTATATCTAAAGCTGTGATCAGACCAGGTCTATGGACTCTAGTAGCTGCTGGTCTTTAGATGGTGTTGTATATCTAAAGCTGTGATCAGACCAGGTCTATGGACTCTAGTAGCTGCTGGTCTTTAGATGGTGTTGTATATCTAAAGCTGTGATCAGACCAGGTCTATGGACTCTAGTAGCTGCTGGTCTTTAGATGGTGTTGTATATCTAAAGCTGTGATCAGACCAGGTCTATGGACTCTAGTAGCTGCTGGTCTTTAGATGGTGTTGTATATCTAAAGCTGTGATCAGACCAGGTCTATGGACTCTAGTAGCTGCTGGTCTTTAGATGGTGTTGTATATCTAAAGCTGTGATCAGACCAGGTCTATGGACTCTAGTAGCTGCTGGTCTTTAGATGGTGTTGTATATCTAAAGCTGTGATCAGACCAGGTCTATGGACTCTAGTAGCTGCTGGTCTTTAGATGGTGTTGTATATCTAAAGCTGTGATCAGACCAGGTCTATGGACTCTAGTAGCTGCTGGTCTTTAGATGGTGTTGTATATCTAAAGCTGTGATCAGACCAGGTCTATGGACTCTAGTAGCTGCTGGTCTTTAGATGGTGTTGTATATCTAAAGCTGTGATCAGACCAGGTCTATGGACTCTAGTAGCTGCTGGTCTTTAGATGGTGTTGTATATCTAAAGCTGTGATCAGACCAGGTCTATGGACTCTAGTAGCTGCTGGTCTTTAGATGGTGTTGTATATCTAAAGCTGTGATCAGACCAGGTCTATGGACTCTAGTAGCTGCTGGTCTTTAGATGGTGTTGTATATCTAAAGCTGTGATCAGACCAGGTCTATGGACTCTAGTAGCTGCTGGTCTTTAGATGGTGTTGTATATCTAAAGCTGTGATCAGACCAGGTCTATGGACTCTAGTAGCTGCTGGTCTTTAGATGGTGTTGTATATCTAAAGCTGTGATCAGACCAGGTCTATGGACTCTAGTAGCTGCTGGTCTTTAGATGGTGTTGTATATCTAAAGCTGTGATCAGACCAGGTCTATGGACTCTAGTAGCTGCTGGTCTTTAGATGGTGTTGTATATCTAAAGCTGTGATCAGACCAGGTCTATGGACTCTAGTAGCTGCTGGTCTTTAGATGGTGTTGTATATCTAAAGCTGTGATCAGACCAGGTCTATGGACTCTAGTAGCTGCTGGTCTTTAGATGGTGTTGTATATCTAAAGCTGTGATCAGACCAGGTCTATGGACTCTAGTAGCTGCTGGTCTTTAGATGGTGTTGTATATCTAAAGCTGTGATCAGACCAGGTCTATGGACTCTAGTAGCTGCTGGTCTTTAGATGGTGTTGTATATCTAAAGCTGTGATCAGACCAGGTCTATGGACTCTAGTAGCTGCTGGTCTTTAGATGGTGTTGTATATCTAAAGCTGTGATCAGACCAGGTCTATGGACTCTAGTAGCTGCTGGTCTTTAGATGGTGTTGTATATCTAAATGTGATCAGACCAGGTCTATGGACTCTAGTAGCTGCTGGTCTTTAGATGGTGTTGTATATCTAAAGCTGTGATCAGACCAGGTCTATGGACTCTAGTAGCTGCTGGTCTTTAGATGGTGTTGTATATCTAAAGCTGTGATCAGACCAGGTCTATGGACTCTAGTAGCTGCTGGTCTTTAGATGGTGTTGTATATCTAAAGCTGTGATCAGACCAGGTCTATGGACTCTAGTAGCTGCTGGTCTTTAGATGGTGTTGTATATCTAAAGCTGTGATCAGACCAGGTCTATGGACTCTAGTAGCTGCTGGTCTTTAGATGGTGTTGTATATCTAAAGCTGTGATCAGACCAGGTCTATGGACTCTAGTAGCTGCTGGTCTTTAGATGGTGTTGTATATCTAAAGCTGTGATCAGACCAGGTCTATGGACTCTAGTAGCTGCTGGTCTTTAGATGGTGTTGTATATCTAAAGCTGTGATCAGACCAGGTCTATGGACTCTAGTAGCTGCTGGTCTTTAGATGGTGTTGTATATCTAAAGCTGTGATCAGACCAGGTCTATGGACTCTAGTAGCTGCTGGTCTTTAGATGGTGTTGTATATCTAAAGCTGTGATCAGACCAGGTCTATGGACTCTAGTAGCTGCTGGTCTTTAGATGGTGTTGTATATCTAAAGCTGTGATCAGACCAGGTCTATGGACTCTAGTAGCTGCTGGTCTTTAGATGGTGTTGTATATCTAAAGATGTGATCAGACCAGGTCTATGGACTCTAGTAGCTGCTGGTCTTTAGATGGTGTTGTATATCTAAAGATGTGATCAGACCAGGTCTATGGACTCTAGTAGCTGCTGGTCTTTAGATGGTGTTGTATATCTAAAGCTGTGATCAGACCAGGTCTATGGACTCTAGTAGCTGCTGGTCTTTAGATGGTGTTGTATATCTAAAGCTGTGATCAGACCAGGTCTATGGACTCTAGTAGCTGCTGGTCTTTAGATGGTGTTGTATATCTAAAGATGTGATCAGACCAGGTCTATGGACTCTAGTAGCTGCTGGTCTTTAGATGGTGTTGTATATCTAAAGCTGTGATCAGACCAGGTCTATGGACTCTAGTAGCTGCTGGTCTTTAGATGGTGTTGTATATCTAAAGCTGTGATCAGACCAGGTCTATGGACTCTAGTAGCTGCTGGTCTTTAGATGGTGTTGTATATCTAAAGCTGTGATCAGACCAGGTCTATGGACTCTAGTAGCTGCTGGTCTTTAGATGGTGTTGTATATCTAAAGCTGTGATCAGACCAGGTCTATGGACTCTAGTAGCTGCTGGTCTTTAGATGGTGTTGTATATCTAAAGCTGTGATCAGACCAGGTCTATGGACTCTAGTAGCTGCTGGTCTTTAGATGGTGTTGTATATCTAAAGCTGTGATCAGACCAGGTCTATGGACTCTAGTAGCTGCTGGTCTTTAGATGGTGTTGTATATCTAAAGCTGTGATCAGACCAGGTCTATGGACTCTAGTAGCTGCTGGTCTTTAGATGGTGTTGTATATCTAAAGCTGTGATCAGACCAGGTCTATGGACTCTAGTAGCTGCTGGTCTTTAGATGGTGTTGTATATCTAAAGCTGTGATCAGACCAGGTCTATGGACTCTAGTAGCTGCTGGTCTTTAGATGGTGTTGTATATCTAAAGCTGTGATCAGACCAGGTCTATGGACTCTAGTAGCTGCTGGTCTTTAGATGGTGTTGTATATCTAAAGCTGTGATCAGACCAGGTCTATGGACTCTAGTAGCTGCTGGTCTTTAGATGGTGTTGTATATCTAAAGCTGTGATCAGACCAGGTCTATGGACTCTAGTAGCTGCTGGTCTTTAGATGGTGTTGTATATCTAAAGCTGTGATCAGACCAGGTCTATGGACTCTAGTAGCTGCTGGTCTTTAGATGGTGTTGTATATCTAAAGATGTGATCAGACCAGGTCTATGGACTCTAGTAGCTGCTGGTCTTTAGATGGTGTTGTATATCTAAAGCTGTGATCAGACCAGGTCTATGGACTCTAGTAGCTGCTGGTCTTTAGATGGTGTTGTATATCTAAAGCTGTGATCAGACCAGGTCTATGGACTCTAGTAGCTGCTGGTCTTTAGATGGTGTTGTATATCTAAAGCTGTGATCAGACCAGGTCTATGGACTCTAGTAGCTGCTGGTCTTTAGATGGTGTTGTATATCTAAAGCTGTGTTCTGATTGGCGGTCACACTAAAGCTGTGTTCTGATTGGCGGTCACACTAAAGCTGTGTTCTGATTGGCTGTCAGACCAGGATGATAAACTCACGTTGAGGCACACGGTGTCCAGGTACATCTCTGTGAACTTGATGTCTTTGTAACCCTCGGCAACCTCCCGACATTTTCTCAGAAACAAACCGTCTGACATTCGCCTGGAGAGACAGACAGGCAGGGAGACAGGGAGACAGACAGGGAGAGAGACAGACAGGGAGAGAGAGACAGACAGGGAGAGAGAGGGAGAGAGACAGACAGGGAGAGAGAGACAGAAAAAACAGTCAGAATAAGCAACAACGTTGAAAACAGTTTGTCTGAGTGATGTCTCAACATTTGAGACATTCTACAAGTTGTTCTATAATTCAAAATTTAATCTCCAACGTGACTGACATGATGTGGACAGACAGACAGTCAGACAGACAGACAGGCAGACAGACAGACAGACAGGCAGTCATACAGACAGGCAGACAGGCAGTCAGACAGACAGGCAGACTGACATGATGTTGGCCTTGTGGACAGCTGTGACGCTGCTCCTCTGGTTGTTGACAGACTGACTGACGACAGACAGACAGACAGGCAGACAGGCAGACAGACAGACAGGCAGTCAGACAGACTGACATGATGTTGGCCTTGTGGACAGCTGTGACGCTGCTCCTCTGGTTGTTGACAGACTGACAGACAGACAGACAGGCAGACAGACAGTCAGACAGACAGGCTGACAGACAGACAGACAGGCAGGCAGTCAGACAGACAGGCAGACTGACATGATGTTGGCCTTGTGGACAGCTGTGACGCTGCTCCTTTGGTTGTTGCGGGCGTATTCGAAGGCGTACTCGGCGATGCGTCTGCTGGCCTCCTCGGTGATGAGCTTGATGCTCTGGACCACGCCCTCCACGATCTGCAACAACAACAACAACAGGCCTCAGGACAGGAAGCAGACACACAGCAAACAGGAAGAGGAGGGAAAAACAACAGGAAGGAAACGCACTGGAGTTCATCAGGGACCCGTGTGATTGGAGGATCACTCACAGGACGTGACATCACACACTGCCAGCTGACAGATCCGTACCCATCGCGGGGTTCAACGATAACAAGGTCCTCGCACAACGCTGTCAATTATGTTGACAGATAGACAGACAGAGAGACAGACAGGTTAGAGAGAGAGACAGAGAGACAGACAGGTTAGAGAGAGAGACAGAGAGACAGGTTAGAGAGAGAAAACAGACAGACACACAGGCAGATTGGATGAAGAGAGAGAGAGAGAGACAGACAGGTTAGAGAGAGAGAGACAGACAGACAAACAAAGAGGACGGACAAACAGACAGACAGGCAGATGGCACGGAGAGAGACAGACCGACCGACAGACAGAGAGACAGACAGACAGACAGAGAGGACAGACAGGCAAAAAGAGACAGACAGAGAGACAGACAGACAGACAGGCAGAGCGAGACAGACAGATTAGAGAGAGGACAGACAGACAGACAGACAGACAGATTAGAGAGAGGACAGACAGACAGACACACAGGCAGATTGGACGAAGAGAGAGAGACAGACAGGTTAGAGAGAGAGACAGACAGACAGACAAAGAGGACGGACAAACAGACAGACAGGCAGATGGCACGGAGAGAGACAGACCGACCGACAGACAGAGAGACAGACAGACAAAGAGGACAGACAGGCAAAAAGAGACAGACAGAGAGACAGACAGACAGACAGGCAGAGCGAGACAGACAGACAGGTTAGAGAGAGGACAGACAGGTTAGAGAGAGAGACAGAAAGACAAAGAGGACGGACAGACAGACAGACAGAGAGAGAGACAGAAAGACAGACAGACAGACAGGACAGCCTAGCGAGGTAACGGTACTGTCAGAAGGAGAGACAGGCAGAGCGACAGCAGCTGTTTTTTGCTAATTTTTCCCAACAGATGAATTAATACGCTGGGACTCGGTGTGCAAGGTTTCCGTGCCAACGCTCGTTGACCGATCTGATCGTGCGGTTGGCCAATCGGGAGCTGAGTTGCTGCTAGACGCTGTGGTACGTGTTGGCTTCGTGCTAAGCTAGGCTACAGCTGTTCCTTCAGACTGGAGCTGACAGTGTGAACACACCAGAAGAGTCAGGGTGGTTTCTCCTCCTTACCCTGAAGACCTTCAGCAGCAGAGCATCCCGTCTGCAGTCTGCAGCGAGCCGCCCTACAGGACACAGAGCACCGTCATCTCTGGCAGCAATACTCTAAATAAAGCCCAATATGTTAAGATAGAAAAAAAGGCCCCAAAACTGCCAAAAATGTATAAAAAAAAAAAAAGTGTCCCGTCCCTTTAAGAGACCCTGTTATAAGTGTACTGTCCCTTTAACAGACCCTGTAAGTGTCCTGTCCCTTTAACAGACCCTGTAAGTGTACTGTCCCTTTAAGAGACCCTGTTATGAGTGTACTGTCCCTTTAACAGACCCTGTAAGTGTCCTGTCCCTTTAGGAGACCCTGTTATGGGTGTCCTGTCTCTTTAAGAGACCCTGTAAGTGTACTGTCCCTTTAGGAGGCCGTGTTATGAGTGTACTGTCCCTTTAAGAGACCCTGTTCTAAGTGTACGGTCTCTTTAAGATACCCTGTAAGTGTACTGTCTCTTTAAGAGACCCTGTTCTAAGTGTACTGTCTCTTTAAGATACCCTGTAAGTGTCCTGTCCCTTTAAGAGACTGTGTTATGTGTCCCGTCCCTTTAAGAGACCCTGTAAGTGTCCTGTCCCTTTAAGAGACTGTGTTATGTGTCCCGTCCCTTTAAGAGATTCTTTAAGTGTCCTGTCCCTTTAAGAGGCCCTGTTATGGGTGTACCATCCCTTTAAGAGACCACTTAAGTGTCCTGTCCCTTTAAGAGACCCTGTTATGAGTGTACCATCCCTTTAAGAGACCCTGTTATGAGTGTACTGTCCCTTTAAGAGACCCTATAAGTGTCCAGTCCCTTTAAGAGACCCTGTAAGTGTCCTGTCCCTTTAAGAGGCCCTGTTATGGGTGTACCGTCCCTTTAAGAGGCCCTGTTATGAGTGTCCTGTCCCTTTAAGAGACCCTGTAAGTGTCCTGTCCCTTTAAGAGGCCCTGTTATAAGTGTCCTGTCCCTTTAAGAGACCCTGTAAGTGTCCTGTCCCTTTAAGAGGCCCTGTTATGGGTGTCCTGTCCCTTTAAGAGACCCTGTAAGTGTCCTGTCCCTTTAAGAGGCCCTGTTATGAGTGTCCTGTCCCTTTAAGAGACCCTGTAAGTGTCCTGTCCCTTTAAGAGACCCTGTAAGTGTCCTGTCCCTTTAAGAGGCCCTGTTATAAGTGTCCTGTCCCTTTAAGAGGCCCTGTTATAAGTGTCCTGTCCCTTTAAGAGGCCCTGTTATGAGTGTCCTGTCCCTTTAAGAGGCCCTGTAAGTGTCCTGTCCCTTTAAGAGACCCTGTAAGTGTCCTGTCCCTTTAAGAGGCCCTGTAAGTGTCCTGTCCCTTTAAGAGACCCTGTTATGGGTGTCCTGTCCCTTTAAGAAACCCTGTGTGCGAGTTCTCACCACGTGTTCGATGCCGCTGTACTCTCCCTCGGTGTTCTCCCGGATGGTGACCAGGTCCACGTTGGTGTAGGGGGTCTTGTAGCCTTCGATGGAGACGCACGGCCTCACGTTGGCGTAAAGGTCGAAGGTCTTCCTCAGCAGCAGGTTCATGGAGGGGTGGCCCGCAGCGATGGGCGTCTTCAGGGGTCCTGGGGGGGGGGTACAGATTACACTAAAGGGACGATCAAAATTTAGGAATATATCAAACTTAATGTCTGAAGTCTGAAGTTAAGATACGAAGAGTCTAAGAATCACAGAAACAAATCCTTTACTTTAGGAATCCTCTTCTCTCAGGAAATCAGGGGAAGTAACAAAACGTCAGAAATAGGGCCCCAAAAACGTCAGAAATAGGGCCCCAAAATGTCAGAAAAAGGCCCCCAAAAACGTCAGAAATAGGGCCCCTATAACGTAAGAAATAGGGCCCCAAAATGTCAGAAAAAGGGCCCCAAAAACGTCAGAAATAGGGCCCCAAAATGTCAGAAAAAGGGCCCCAAAACGTCAGAAATAGGGCCCCAAAACATCAGAAATAGTGCCCAAAAACGTCAGAAATAGGGCCCCAAAATGTGAGAAAAAGGGCCCCAAAAACGTCAGAAATAGGGCCCAAAAAAAATGGTCAGAAATAGGGCCCCAAAATGTCAGAAAAAGGGCCCCAAAATGTCAGAAAAAGGGCCCCAAAAACATCAGAAATAGGGCCCCAAATTGTCAGAAAAGGGCCCAAAAACGTCAGAAATAGGGCCCCAAAATGTCAGAAAAAGGGCCCCAAAATGTCAGAAAAAGGGCCCCAAAAACGTCAGAAATAGGGCCCCAAATTGTCAGAAAAGGGCCCAAAAACGTCAGAAATAGGGCCCCAAAATGTCAGAAAAAAAGTGACCAAAACATCCCAAAAGTGCCCAAACGTCAAGAAGCGAAATAACGTTAAAAAAAGCATCAGAAACACAGAAGAAAAATGACAAATACATCCAAAAAAACATCTAAAATCTATGAAACTTCTTGTCTGAAGTTTAAGATATGAAGAGTCTAAGAAAGGATTATTCACAATTCAGTATCACAGAAACAAACCCTAACTAACCAACTCTTACTAAGACTCAAACCTATTTTCAGACTTTATCCCGTAACTAGTGATGCACTGAATCCAGATTTTTGGGGTTTCGGCTGAATAATTCTTCTACTGTGTGACAGTAAGTCTCGTGGTTATGAGCCAATCGTTAGCCTATTTTTATAAAAGCGTCTGCTACGGAGCCATAATGTGAGCTACAAGGTAATGGAGCCTTTTATACATTGTCGTGTTTCTTTAGAAATAAACAACGGACAAATAGAGTCTTTAAACGCTTCAGATGGAAAGTTATTCTCTGTCAAAGTGACGTCAGAATGAATGGGAGTCAATGGGATGCTAACGGGAGGTGATGGCTTGGTAGCAACAAAATGGCGCCATAGGAGGTTTGAGTTCTGAAGCAAAGCTAACATACACACACACATATATATATATATATATATATATATATATATATATATATATATATATATATATATATATATATATATATATAATGTTAGTCCCAGTCCCTGTCGTCGAGAACCTGAACTCACCTTTGAGGCCGATCTTGTTGCGGTCCATGGACTCTTTAGCATCTGGAGGGATCATCCACCTTCCTCCTGGTCCTTTAATGGCCGTCACGTTCCTCTCCTCCCACCTGATGGGAGCCTGAACACATCACAGGTAACTCTGTTACATCACAGGTAACTCTGTTACATCACAGGTAACTCTGTTACATCACAGGTAATTATTACAGGGTTCATATGCATTTTAACCAATACTTTTTCAGGACTTTTCGGCAAATTTCCATGACTGTGTGTTCCTGAAACTCGAGATTCTCCGATAAGAATACTAATCAGTGTTAGAGTTTTCCCTCAGAGGTTTAACTACGAATGAATGATAATGTCTGTGGTTCATAGATGGATTCATCATATCTCTCCCTGAATACAACGCTGAGGTTGTATTCGATTTATTAATCACATGTTATTATGATGTATTCATGACTATTCCAAAACTTTCTGGGTCTTTTTATGTTTCCAAAACCTTTCCAGGCCTGGAATTTGCATTTTTCAAATTCCATAACTTTTCCAGGTTCTTTCAAAAATGTATGAACCCTGCTATTACATCACAGGCAACTTAATTTATTACAAATAAAATGACAAAAAAAACCTTCAAACAGGCGACACAAATGTCTGAAAACGTTGCCGACAAAGCGACAACGTGGACGTCTCTACGGTGTTATCGGCACTTTTCCCACACTGCTTTTTTCAACGGTTGTGTCATTTTTTTAGGAGTTCTTTTTCTCGCAATTTTGTCACTTTTTTAAATGCTTTTGTGACTGTCCTGAAAAGTGAAAATATTACAAAAAAAAAACATCACAGAAATGATTTTCGGAAAAGCCATTTAAAAATCACTTAACGTTAAATTTGGGACCAAAAAACCTCAGAAAGGGGCCCAAAAACCTGGAAAAAAGCCTCAAATAACGAGGTAAATGTGTTCTTCCTACTCTCAGCTCTCTTGGAGTAGTAGAGCTCATTCCTTTAGTTGGCCTCACATTCATCCTTTTTTTTATGTTTTTGTGACTGTCCTGAAAAGTGAAAATATTACAAAAAAATAACTCAGAGAAATAATTTTATAGAGTTTCGGAAAAGCCATTTAAAAAAATAAAAATCACATATCAACTTTAAATTTTTGGGACCAAAAAACAAAATGTTGGAAAAATAATGAAATAACGAGGTAAATGTGGTCTTCCTACTCTCAGCTCTAGTAGATTATCAACTTTATTACCCCGCAACATGACAAGGAAAACTAACTCAACACTTTAAAGTAGGATCAGTACCAAAGGACTAAAATATTCTACTTAAAAAACATCGAAAAAAAGGCAACGAAAAGGTGACAAAAAAGTTGCAGAAGTGGCCGGGTTGGGTCAGTGGGTAAAACAGGCGCACATATGCTGAGAGGCTTATGCCTCGACGCAGAGGTCCAGGGTTAGAGTCCAACCTGTGATGATTTACTGCATCTCTCTCTCTCTCTCTCTCTCACACTCTCCTTTCTCATCCAGTCATGTTGAAACTGATTATTAAATACCTTGGCAGCCTCAAAGATCTTCATGACGGCGCTGGAGATCTCCGGTCCAATCCCGTCTCCAGGAATCAGAGTCACCGTCTGCATCTGGAGACACACACACATTAATAAGAGTTAACACACACATATATTTAATAAGAGTTAACATACACACATTAACATACACACATTAATAAGAGTTAACACACACACATATTTAATAAGAGTTAACATACACACATTAATAAGAGTTAACACACACACATTAATAAGAGTTAACATACACACATTAATAAGAGTTAACATACACACATTAATAAGAGTTAACATACACACATTAATAAGAGTTAACATACACACATTAATAAGAGTTAACACACACACATTAATAAGAGTTAACACACACATTAATAAGAGTTAACACACACATTAATAAGAGTTAACATACACACATTAATAAGAGTTAACATACACACATTAATAAGAGTTAACATACACACATTAATAAGAGTTAACATACACACATTAATAAGAGTTAACATACACACATTAATAAGAGTTAACATACACACATTAATAAGAGTTAACATACACACATTAATAAGAGTTAACATACACACATTAATAAGAGTTAACATACACACATTAATAAGAGTTAACATACACACATTAATAAGAGTTAACATACACACATTAATAAGAGTTAACATACACACATTAATAAGAGTTAACATACACACATTAATAAGAGTTAACACACACACATTAATAAGAGTTAACACACACACATAAGTAACACACATTAATAAGAGTTAACATACACACATTAATAAGAGTTAACATACACACATTAATAAGAGTTAACATACACACATTAATAAGAGTACACACACATTAATAAGAGTTAACACACACACACATTAATAAGAGTTAACATACACACATTAATAAGAGTTAACACACACACATTAATAAGAGTTAACACACACACACATTAATAAGAGTTAACATACACACATTAATAAGAGTTAACATACACACATTAATAAGAGTTAACATACACACATTAATAAGAGTTAACACACACACATTAATAAGAGTTAACATACACACATTAATAAGAGTTAACACACACATAATAAGAGTTAACATACACACATTAATAAGAGTTAACATACACACATTAATAAGAGCAACACACACACATTAATAAGAGTTAACATACACACATTAATAAGAGTTAACACACACACAAAAGTTTACATCACACATAATAGGTAACATACACACATTAATAAGAGTTAACACACACACATTAATAAGAGTTAACATACACACATTAATAAGAGTTAACATACACACATTAAGAGCAACACACATTAATAAGAGTTAACATACACACATTAATAAGAGTTAACATACACACATTAATAAGAGTTAACACACACACATTAATAAGAGTTAACATACACACATTAATAAGAGTTAACATACACACATTAATAAGAGTTAACATACACACATTAATAAGAGTTAACATACACACATTAATAAGAGTTAACATACACACATTAATAAGAGTTAACATACACACATTAATAAGAGCACACACACATTAATAGAGTAACATACACACATTAATAAGAGTTAACACACACACATTAATAAGAGTTAACATACACACATTAATAAGAGTTAACATACACACATTAATAAGAGTTAACATACACACATTAATAAGAGTTAACATACACACATTAATAAGAGTTAACATACACACATTAATAAGAGTTAACATACACACATTAATAAGAGTTAACATACACACATTAATAAGAGTTAACATACACACATTAATAAGAGTTAACATACACACATTAATAAGAGTTAACACACACACATTAATAAGAGTTAACATACACACATTAATAAGAGTTAACATACACACATTAATAAGAGTTAACACACACACATATTTAATAAGAGTTAACATACACACATTAATAAGAGTTAACATACACACATTAATAAGAGTTAACATACACACATTAATAAGAGTTAACATACACACATTAATAAGAGTTAACACACACACATTAATAAGAGTTAACATACACACATTAATAAGAGTTAACATACACACATTAATAAGAGTTAACACACACACATATTTAATAAGAGTTAACATACACACATTAATAAGAGTTAACATACACACATTAATAAGAGTTAACATACACACATTAATAAGAGTTAACATACACACATTAATAAGAGTTAACATACACACATTAATAAGAGTTAACATACACACATTAATAAGAGTTAACATACACACATTAATAAGAGTTAACATACACACATTAATAAGAGTTAACATACACACATTAATAAGAGTTAACACACACACATTTAATAAGAGTTAACATACACACATTAATAAGAGTTAACATACACACATTAATAAGAGTTAACATACACACATTAATAAGAGTTAACATACACACATTAATAAGAGTTAACATACACACATTAATAAGAGTTAACATACACACATTAATAAGAGTTAACATACACACATTAATAAGAGTTAACACACACATTAATAAGAGTTAACACACACACATTAATAAGAGTTAACATACACACATTAATAAGAGTTAACACACACACATTTAATAAGAGTTAACATACACACATTAATAAGAGTTAACATACACACATTAATAAGAGTTAACATACACACATTAATAAGAGTTAACATACACACATTAATAAGAGTTAACACACACACATTAATAAGAGTTAACATACACACATTAATAAGAGTTAACACACACACATTAATAAGAGTTAACATACACACATTAATAAGAGTTAACATACACACATTAATAAGAGTTAACATACACACATTAATAAGAGTTAACATACACACATTAATAAGAGTTAACATACACACATTAATAAGAGTTAACATACACACATTAATAAGAGTTAACATACACACATTAATAGTTAACACACACATTAATAGAGTTAACACACACACATTAATAAGA
>JABUOV010000392.1:0-38384 GCA_025617405.1 Perca schrenkii
TCTTTATAGTCATCAGATTTAGTTATCATATATTCAATAATATAGTGAGAGTAGAGGGAGGCAGGCCAGTACAGCCCGATCCGGTTGGGGAGACCAGGCACCTCTCTTTAACCTGCCTCGCTTAGTTATTCTATTATTATTTTATAACATTTCATATCTTGTTTTTGCTTTTATGTGCATCCTGTCCCAGAAAAGCTTGTTACTAACCTAACTCTGGGGAGTTAACTCCCCGGAGTCCTTATGTTTCTTCTTCATTCCCTGCAGTGTCCGGCTACGTCCTGCTGCGTCCTGCCACGTCCACTGTGTCACCCATGCTCTGCTGGGCCACGTTACATCCTGTAACGCCCTGCTGTGCCCGGCTATGACATGAACTACTACGACTACCTTTTTAGTCACTGTTCCAATATCTCTATTGTGACTTTTACACCACTGTTCATCATAACCCCAACCGGCACCGTAAGACACCGCCCACCAAGAGTCTGGGTCTGCAGAGGTTTCTTCCTAAAAGGGAGTTTCTCCTCGCCACTGTCACAATAGCCACTGCTAATGCTTGCTCTTGGGGGAATTATTGGAATTGTTGGGGCTTTGTAAATTATAGAATTGTGGTCTAGACCTACTCTATCTGTAAAGTGTCTCGAGATAACCTATGTTATGATTTGATACTATAAATAAAATTGAATTGAATTAGATAACTACAGACTATTAGACTACAGGCTGCTGATGGACCATAAACACACTGAACACTGTCACACTGGAAACTAAAGAAGTGCTGATCAAGTTTTTTATTATTGATCCAAGTAATTTATTGAGTTTCTGATAATACAGTCCGATCAGATTATCTCCACAGTACTGTTGAAATGTCAAGATAATTACTATACCGACTTATCGTACGTTATATGGACATGATGTTGAACATTCTTGTTGACTTTTATATTGCATCTTAACAACATTTTGGCCAACATGATGCCAGAATTCAAAGCAGGGTTTTCCTTCCAGTTATAAGAATTAGGCGCAGCACCTACGTGGTTATATTTTATTCAGGCTTTTTTATTTAGGACATTTTTATAGTGTGTTTGCACAGTCCAACAAGTCCTCCACCGCTGGAACACTTTTAAAAAAAATCCTGTTTTCCACGCCTGCATGTAAACATGAATATTAGTGGAATATTCCCTTTCATTAGCCGTGGAAACAGCTTAGTGGGAGGAGGACTGGATGGTGAGGCCAGCTGACTGGATGTGGAAGGCTTGGAGGTGAACACTGCGGAAACAAACACAAAGAGGGGTAAGACAAGGAAACACACAGGGACAGGTAAGTGCAAAAGATCTTTCTGGTTGGTAGCGAGTGTCACCGATGGAGCTGAGACAACGATTCAGCAGGGATGGTCTGTTGAGCCGGGGTTGAAGTACTGAGCTTGATTGCAGATGTCTGGCAGGTGTGCGTGGCGGGAGAGTGGTGATTGTGGATTGGCAGCAGGTGTGTGTTGTCAGCTGGCAGGCAGTAGGCAGGAGGGGAGGAATGAAAGCAAAAGAGAAACAGGGAGAGAGACAGAGCGAACAGAAAAAAACTAACAGCTACAGAAAAATAGACAAAGACTCACAGCCAACCGACCAAAGGTATATTTCTCATAAGTAGAAGTTGGCAGTATAGAATTTAGGATACTCCCTGGGGTTTTGGGGGATGGGGAACATAGTGGTTTCATCAGATTTTAAAAATGAAATTGTTACATAGGTGAAAATAGCTTATTACCATATTTGACAATACCAGTGATATGTTTGCTATAGTCCTGCGACGTTTTAATTTTTACATATCATGGAGACACATTAAGCTCCACATCTGGAGACAAAAAACACAGAAACATTAAGCTCCACATCTGGACACAGAAAACACAGAAACATTAAAGGACAATTCTGGTGCTAAACGAACCTAGGGGTTAATAACAGATGTGTACCCACTAACTTAGATGAAGTTAGCGCGGACCACTGATTAGCTAGCTTCGTTCAAGCTACAAACACATTTGATTTTCATGAAAACATGTCCCAGAGAACGACAGAGTGGGTACACATCTGTTATTAACCCCTAGGTTCATTTAGCCCCGGAATAGTCCTTTAAGCTCCATATCTGGAGATAGAAAACACAGAAACATTAAGATCCACATCTATGTTAAGTTTTCTGACCCCAGATTCTGGTCAGTGCTTGGTCCAGGGCCAGATGTTTGACTGTACAGCTGTAGATGTCTCCCAGCTGTGGGATGAACTCCAGTCTGGAGAACTGGTAGAAGGAACCGTCTTTGTTGGGGTAGGGAACGTTGGTGCTGGTTCCTTCGGTGACGTTCTCTCCATTCTTTGTCCAGTAGAAGTTGACAGGAGCAGGATAGAAACCAGTCACATAACAGATGAGGGTGTTCTTCTCTCTGAGCTCCACGTCTTCTTTGGTGTAGACCATTGGACTGGAAGGAGGATCTGAACACAGACAGAGACACAGCTCATATTAATATCTATTTATTTTCCCAAGGTGGTAAAGTTATGATTAGTATTATCAGCAGACCTAAATGAATTTAGCAGTTTTCAGCAGTGATCCAGAATGAAAATCTGCATATTTTAGTGGAACCAGGGCTAACCAGATTTCAATCAGGAGAGACGTCGTTTGCAGATATGCAAAGATATTTGTTGTACAACTATATGATATTGAATGTACAAAGTCTTTTGGAGATTGGACTCCATCGAAATAATGTTCTTAAAGGGGTAGGGAATAGGAACATAACCCCCCGATGGAGCCCAGACACTGGTGGTGGCGGAGAAGAGACCAGAGACCGGACCGAAGAGGCAACGGAGCGGACAGCCGGAGAAACACAACCACCGGAGGAGGCAGGGGAGGAGGAGGGACGAGCGCTTTGCCTGAAACGACAGCTGACAGCACAAGAAGAGAACAGATTTAAAGCAGAGTTGTAAGGCTGTGATTGGCCCTTGAATATCGTGGCCGAGTCTGATTGGTTTAACTGACACGTCACTTCTTGAACAGCTGATTGATTTAAGAATGAGTAGTGATTGGGGTAATGACGTCTTCCTGAAAGAATTTGCGCTGAGCTTCATTAGTGACGAGGCTATAGCCCCGTTTAGCCCTGGTGTATCGCTGTCATTGCTTGATGGCCGTTTTATAAAAGCATTAGCTCACTTTTAGTCCGTGGTGTGTTGTGATTATAACACAGCTAAGGGGTGTTGTTTGGTCCAACGTGAGGAGAGTGGAGTGCAATTATAAAGTTGCAAATACTCAAGAAAGTACAAATACCTCAACATTAAGTACTGTTTATGAGTACATGTACTTTGTTACTTTCCAACACTGGGAGAGAAACTGCTATTTTCGTTAATATCAACATGTGTCAGTAGCGCTATACATTGATACATTAATTAACTTTTTATACTTAAAAAAACATTACCCTACACATGTTTTTAATTCAACTAAGTGTATTTTATCTCCCCACCGTTACTCTACAAAGCTTAAGACTATTGTTTTAAAGTTACTAGTAAAATCTCAGTCACTTACCCAGCGACTCTACAGCTTTATCAACTTTATATGAAGTTTGACCAACCAAAAGTTCCATTTACCATCTTTGAATGTTGACTGGCAAGCATGTGACAGGAGCCTTAAAACTTAATGTTGAGACTTTCATACAATGGCTCTGATCAAGTATTGATTGATCAGTCATCATTTTTTAGAAGAATAAATTATTTTTGTCACACTGAACACAGACACACAGACACACAGACACACACACACACACACCGAGAGAGAGAGAGAGACACACACACACACACACACACAGACACACACACACACACACACAGGAAACACACACTGACTACACACTACTGCCAGGTATCTGCGCCCACTGGCCCGGGCTTCTGCTGTGCCTAGCAGCGGGTCCGTACCTCTCAGGATGGCGCTGATAAATGCTTGATCCATCACCAACAAGTCTTTTATCCTGAATGATCTATTTATTGACAAATGCCTTGATTTATTTTATTCCTGACTGAGACTTTGCAGAGAAACATGGAATTCGGAACTCTAATTGGTCGTTTTATCAGTACTCCCAGGACCTCAGGCCGGGGTGGAGGGCTTGCGGTTGTGTGTAAAAGACACTTTCAAAGTCGGACAGTAACCAATGGTTTTTTTTCCACATTTGAACTACATGTGACCAAAATTGGTAGCTCAAATCCATTTTATTGTGTTTTAATTTACCGGACCACTGGTTCAAACAGTTCTTTTATTTCTGAATTCAGTGATCTTTTCTCCTCTATTATTGGGTTGGAAAAAGTGGTTATGGTTGGTGATTTTAATATTCATGTCAATGACATATCTTGCACCTTTGCAGCGGATTTTCTTAATGTCACTAAGTCTTTTAATTTGATGTGTCGGTCATACTTTGGACCTTGTTTTTACGCTTGGTCTTAATCTTGACTCTATTTACAGGATAGAGTAGGCACCAGCTGTCTCATAAGATTACATCATAAAATGTTGACATAGAAGAGGGAGGGGGGGGCGGGGGGCGAGGAGTAGGGGGCGGGGGAACGGGTGGGCACCGTGAGCGCCGAGCGAGCAGGTACGAGAAGTGAGTGGTCGTCTATGGAAAAAGATGGATAAAGCAAAACAGCTGTCGGGGGCTAAAAATAGAAAAAGAAAGAGGGACAAGGAAATGACATGTTAAGGGATGGACAGGGACAGCAGTTAAATAAGGGGATGGTGAAAGGCAACAAGTAGGATTTAAAGGGGTGATAGAATGATTATATAGAGTATTTCACACTGTTCCTTATGGTCTCCTAATTGGATATGTAACATTTGTTGGGCTGAAAATGGTCTGGTTGATATTTTATTGGCCCTTATGCATCCCTGTGTTTTGGCTCTATTTGTAACAAGAGCTTTTCTTCCAAATATGGTATGCTCGTGAATATTTAGATGAACTGCGCGCTGATTGGTTGAGCGAATTGCCATAGGCAGACCTTAGAGATGCGCGCTTATTGGTTGAGCGAATCTCCAATACACACACATTAGAGAAGGGACAGAATCTCATATTCCAGACACTGCAATGTTTCATTACCAAATTCACTTCTGAGACTTTTTTATGTGAGAAATCAACTATATAAAGCTCAAATATGGGCCGTTTTACGAAAATTGATGGCTAATTGCAAATATGGTAAGACTGTGTGTCGGACTTCAGCGGCGGTGCTGCTGCCTCGCCGCCCGGCCTGCCTTCCTTCACAGACCCCGGCCTGCTGTGAGCTCCGTTAGGCTGGCAGTCCTGACAGAGCTCCAGGGCCTGCAGCTCCCCTCTTCCTGCTAGCTAAATGGCCCGTTGTGTGAGAGCGCGGTCAGAGAGCTTGTTACACCAGCAATCTCTTACCACATGTTACACACAATGTCACGCCACTTAGCTATACAACATCTAAATGTCTTATAAACCTAACAACGGTGTCCGATTTCAAGTTAATATTTGTGAAGTTTAGCTAGGTGTTTCGTTAGCTGCGACTGTCCCTTCAATCCTATCTATGTGTAGCTACAAATCACGGCTAGTTAGCTTCATTTTTGGTCGTAATTCGAGTATATTTACAGTTTGAATTTCGTCACGCCACTTACACATCTAACTAAATGTCTTATAAAGCTAACTACGATGTCCGATTTCAAGTTAATGAATATTTGTGAATTTCAGAGGAATTCCAGGAGCTAGCTCTCATTGATAGAGCTACATCCAGCCGCAGGCTCTATCAATGAGACTCGCGGACAAGCGGCGTTTATTTCCCCAATCGTTTGTTTAAAAAACTCTACACATTATAATTACACACCTTAAAATATTAACTGGAACCTGTGGTAACAGATTGCTGGTGCAACAAGCTCGCTGACCGTGCTCTCACTCACACACACCGGGCATTTAGCTAGCAGGAAGAGGGGAGCTGGCCTGCAGGCCCTGGAGCTCTGTCAGAGCACCAGCGTGTAGTAGTCCATTATCCAAAAACCGGTGACTTTGCGCGGGTATGGAGTGCTGTCGGCTGCAAGCCGTAACGGAGCTCCAAGTTCCTCAGAGCAGGCCGGGGTGTGTGAAGGAAGGCAGGCTGGGCGGCGAGGCAACAACACAGGCAGCACCGGTGCTGAACTCCGACACACAGTCGGACAACATTTGCAATTAGCCATCCATTTTCGTAAAACGACCCATATTTGAGCTTTACATAGTTTATTTCTCGCATAAAAAAGTTTCAGAAGTGAATTTTGTAATGGAATAGCAGAGATCTGCGTGACCTAGCTAGATTCAGAAGACTACCTGATCTCAGGTCAGTTGTGTAGCCTATGTAAATGTTGGGGCGTGACTGTTCTCTTAAGGTTCCGGATTTTGAGATGCTTGCGCAAGCAACTCAGCTTTGTTGAGATTCGCCCGTTTTCAGCGGCAGTTTCAAAATATGAGATTTTCATAGCAAAGGGGTGTCAGTGGGACTTTGAGCTTCTATGTATGTCCTATTTACCCACCGAACTGTCGTTATTCAACTATGACAGGGTAAAATCGGTTTTGCATTCTATCACCCCTTTTAAAGTGTGACGTCTGTGCTTGGAGGCTTGCAAATATTCATGTTAACAGACTAGCTAGCGTTTGCTAACACTGGGAATGTAGCAGCCACATGGGGGTTTACGGCTAGCTTAGAATATGCAAAACCGAGGTGGCTGAGCTGAAAACTGCAAAATATAAGGTAGCATGTACAATAAATAACTCTGGTTTACCATGGAATCATGCATAGATTTGCCAAACTTGGAGGCTTGCGCCAACATTGTTGCATACCCCTGTGACACTGGGTAGTTGCGCCCCTGTGTCTTTTAATTTAGATATAAGGCACAGTAAACATTTGAGCTGTTCTCGAATCTTAAACCACCTCTCAACTGAAAGGTTTTCTGCAGCGTTTGACCAAAGTGCAGTGTTGTCTTCTCATGCTGACATTAATGGTCTGGTCCACTCTCCAACACATATTGCTCATTAGTTTTGGATAAAGTGGCTCCAGGTAAAATGCGACTTGTTCCCTCTGTTAATTCATCCCCATTGTTAAATGACTCCACTGGCTGTTTTTGGCGTGGAAAACCACCAAGCTTCATGTTCACCGTATCTACCACAAAGAACTATTATTTGAAAATAACAACATGGCTAAGGAGGCGAGGACATCTTACTTTTCTAACCTTCTTAATCCTTCCAGCATGTGTAACCCCAACATCCTTTTTGACACAGTCAACAACATTGTAAATCCTGCTCCTCCTGAAGTGCCAGTGTTTTCAAATAAAGACTGCAGTGACTTTCTATTTTTCTTTGAAAATAAGATCAGAGATGTCAGGAATAGCATCATCTCCACTGCTACTGCATGTTCTTTTCAGTTCACTCGGCCATTAATTTTTAATCGTTTTGCTCCTATTTCACTGCTAGAACTCACTGACATGGTGAGCAGTATAAAATCTTCCTCAAGCCCAGTAGATGTTATACAAACTTCCTTATTTAAAAATGTCCTTGGGTCTGTAAGTACTTGTTTACTTTCTATAATCAACTGCTCTCTGCAAACTGTCTGTGTCCCATTGTATTTTAAACATGCAGTTGTTTAGCCACTTTTAAAGAAAACAAATCTGGATCCATTAATTCCTGCAAACTATAGGCCAATCTCCAAGATGCCTTTTATATATCCCAAATTTTAGAAAAAGTTGTTGCCAAACCTGTTTGGACACTCACAACACACTTGACAAATTTCAATCGTGCTTCCGTCAGAAACACTCTACAGAAACCACGCTTCTTAGAGTTTCCAATGATTTAATGATGTCTTCTGATGTGGGTAAATGTTCTGTTTTAGTGGGGCTGGACCTTAGCGCAGCGTTCGATACTGTGGATCACGCCATCTTGCTTGAAAGACTTAAGCATTGGGTTGGTATCTCTGGGAGCGCCCTGGACTGGTTCACCTCTTATCTTTCAGATGGAAGCTATTCGGTGTCACTGGGTCCCTGTGGGGTGCCGCAGGGCTCTGTGTTAGGTCCAATTTTATGTACATTGTATATGCTTCCCCTAAGTCACATAATTAGGCAATTTGGAGATATCTGTTATCATTTCTATGCTGATGACATCCAGCTGTATGTTTCTTTTAATCCGGAAGAGACTAAGACTAACAAAGTGTCAGCACTGCTCAAATGTTTGTCCTCCATTAAGGAAACAATTTCTTGCAGCTTAACCGAAGTCCTTATTGGTACGGATATTAAAGTGGCCATATTATGCTTATTTTCAGGTTCATAATTGTAATTTGAGATTGTATCAGAATAGGTTTACATGGTTTAATTTTTCAAAAAACACCATATTTTTGTTGTACTGCACATTGCTGCAGCTCATCTTTTTACCCTATGTTCAGGTCTCTGTTTTAGCTACAGAGTGAGACCTCTCAACTTCTGTCACATCTTTGTTGTCAGTTGCACATGCACAGTAGCTAGGTAAGGATTACATGAGCAAGCTAGCTGTTTTCTCCAACTTCGGCCTGTACAAGGCAGGATTAGCCGGGAGACTTCTTCTAAACAGGGACACATAAGTAGTTCTATACTATTTATTTCGTAGATTAGGGTGAATTTGTATGTGTTGTAGCAGTGTTTTGCCATTGAGACTGAGCTAGCATGCTAACGGTTAGCCCCCTAGGCCCCTTGTTTCGGCTAGTGATGTAGAAAGCCATGCAGATTTTGACCAGCTCACCCAGAGACTGAAGGCAGGACACATTCAAAAACCGTATCTCACTCAAAACAGCATGGATGGATTTTTTCTAAGTTTGTATGCCTGTGGATGCACCAGAGACACAAAATAACACCCCAAATCCTAGAAAAAGTGATTTTTTTTCATAATATGGGCACTTTAAAGCCTCCAAGATTGTTAAGCTTTGGGGTACCTTTCTTAAGCGGTACAGCCCAATCTTAGAAATCTTGGTGTTATGTTTGATCAGAATATGTTTCTTCACCAACATATCAAATCAGTAATCCGCACATGTTTCTTTCAACTGAGAAACATTGCTAAACTTAGAGCCGTGGTTTCGCAATGTGAACTTGAGATGATCATTCATGGTTTTATATCATCATGGCTTGATTACTGCAACTACGTTTTCACTTGTCTTAGCAAGTCTTCCCAGGACTGTCTACAACTAGTACAAAACTCTGCTGCTAGGCTGTTGACCAGGTCCAGCAGGATGTCGCACATCATTCCTGTTTAATCCATGTTACATTGGCTTCCAATAAAGTTCAGGATCCAATTTAAAGTTCTTGTTCTTACATATAATGCATTGCATGGGCAGGCGCCTGTTTATATCTCGGACCTGCTCCATCCGTACATTACTAACAGGTGCCTCAGGTCTTCTACCCAGGGATTACTGGTGGTCCCACGCACTCGTTTAAAAGCTAAAGGTAAACGTTCCTTAAAAGTGGTAGCTCCGACTCTGTGGAACGCCCTTCCTATTAACTTACGTTCTGCAGTCTCGGTTGACGCTTTTAGAAAGCAACTGAAGACAGACTTGTTTCAATGTAATTTGGGGTTTTTACTCTCTTAATCTTCATTGGAATTGAATTTGTCTTTGCTTGTTTATTTTCTGTTTTGGATGCTATTATATTTTAATAATTTGTCTTTTGTGTGAAGCACTTTGTGACTCTGTCTGTAAAAGGTGCTATATCAAATAAATTACTTACTTATTTACACACACACACACTGAACACACACACACACACACACACACACACACACACACACACACACTGAACACACACAAACACAAAACAAACACAAAAATTGTTTATTATATTTATGACAGAAAGTCAGACATTTATAGTTATTCTGACTTTCAGTTAAAATAACTGAAGACGGATTAAAGAGAATAAAGTTTGAGATGTGTTGGTCGTTACCGTGCTCCGGTGGGAGGTCCTTGAAGGCTATATGTCGTAATTTCAGGTTCGATCTGCAGATCCGTTGATTATCCGCAGCAAATTCATAAGCTCCTGGGTAGTTCATATGATCTATGAACCTGGGCTGAGGCTCAACTCCTCTCTTGTTGATGAAGTCTGCGTACCACTTCTCTTCACCATCCAGACCAAACATGACCTCTCTATCTGAGTCTGAACAGCCGAGGATACGAATGTCCTGATGTAGAACTGAAGAGAAAACAGACAGAAGGTTCAGCTGCTGAAACACTGACTGTTGTTCAGACTGACTGTCAGTAAACTGACTGAAATTTACCATCAGCTGAGACACAGTGGAGACCGGAGAGGACGAGGACCACCATCATCTTCATCATCTTCATCATCTCTCTGTAGACCTGAACCTGTCTGAGACTCTCTGTAGATCTGAACCTGTGTAAGTCTCCCTGTAGACCTGAACAACAGTCTGAGGACGACTGACAGACTCTTCAGCAGCAGCTGATCTCTTACACTCTGAGCAGCCAATCAGAGAGCAGAGATGACATGAGTTCATCAGTGTCAAGGTAGAGACAGGTTGCTGCTGCTCACATGAACTTTAATAATAATCAGATGTTCTTTAGTAAGTTGTACATGGAGAACATAATGCTGAACAATGGTTCAACCAGACGTAGAAGTGAAAGGCAGAAAGAGACAGAGATCCCTCTGATCAACAGCTGAATAAGAACAGAAGAAATCAGCAGTTATTGGTCAAAGAAACTGGAAGATTAACATCACAGGACAGCTTCCTGTTTTTAGAGTCACACAACACAAACATGATAACACACTGGTATCATGTATGTTCAGGACTCCACAGAGCGAGAGTTTCACTTCCTAAAAATAGGTGTGTGTGAACTGTAAAATGTTTTGAAAGTAACATCTGGCTCATCTTAATGCTCCACCAAAGGGTGGAGGTGAACGCTGCTTCCTCCCTCAAATTTGTATTTTCTGCTGTCCCTACTGCTTCTTGTCACAAATTGAGTAGGGATTATATAGTTACACACTCAGCAACTTGACTACTAACTTTGATGAATTAACATGCAAAAATTGTCTGTTAATTACCTTCATCCTTGGTG
The DNA here is from genome assembly GCA_025617405.1 of Perca schrenkii. NCBI lineage: Eukaryota > Metazoa > Chordata > Actinopteri > Perciformes > Percidae > Perca > Perca schrenkii. Next base: position 11,055 of record JABUOV010000392.1, read on the forward strand.
GCTGGAGCTCGCTGCCTCTCACCACCACTACCTGCTGTTCTTTCCTGCCACTGGCGATTGAATGGAGTTTTTATGGACTTTCCTTGTCTCTCTCATTCATACTTGATACTGTTTCATCTTTTCTTCATTACACAGTGGATGAACTTCTCCAGCTATGACCCCACCTGTCTGACCCACCCTCGGTATTACATCTTCACCTTGTCATCAATGGCGTAAATATATCCACCGTGTGTCCGGATGGAGATTCAACATCAATGACACAAAGCCAATAAAGTCCTTCTGGTCATCGTCACCACGTCCTCTGAGAAAGCACCACCGTGTTGTCGATCACTGTCTGCTAGCTAACCTTAGGCAGGTCAGCTAGCGTTAATCTTGGCCACAGCAGTGTCTCCGTGGGGCTGTTCAACATCTGCTTGCTCAATAACAAGGGTCAACCTCATTTATGATCTACAGGACAACAAACTGGATTTCGTCATCAGCATCAGGTCGAGGGAGAGGGGTTGCAATGCTCTACAACGACAAATCCAGAGTTTCCACTGTCACCGTCCCTGCCTCCATCTCATTTGAATCCATTGTCCTACAAATTAGTGGGCCCGTCCCTACTATATTAGCCACAATCTATCGCCCACCCAAGCCCAACAATAATACTTTTTTAACAGATTTTTCTGGAGAACATGGTACAGCATGTCTCAGAGCGGCCACTCTCGGCTCATCATTATATTATATATAAACGAGCCTTGTCTGCGTGGGGTTTAATAAGTAACCACAGTTTTAACCACTTTATTTCTTGGCCTGGCTCTGTGCTCTGTGCCCTACCTCCCAGTTTGACCTCTGATCATGTGAGGTGGTTTCACAGCAGCAGTTAAACTGTATTTCACACAATGGTTATAGTTATATTAATCCATAGTTAACATGCATGCTGAACCGTAGGGGCGGTGTGTTACACCACTACTGTTTATTTAAGATCACCTACAATGTATTTATCAATAGAAAAAAAATTCTTTCTCTTACAATGCCCTGTTTTCAGGCCTTCCTGCATGTTCACTTAGAAGCCTGCAGCTTGTCCAAAATACAGCAGCCAGGGTACTTACAAGGGCCAGGAGATATGACCACATAACTCCTGTCTTAACCTCACTCCACTGGCTACCCATACAGGCAAGAGCAGATTTTAAAATCCTCCTTTTATCCTTCAAATTGCTGAATGGCCTTGCACCCTCATACCTAGCTGAACTGGTTAACCCTATAACCCCGCACGACCACTCCGCTCCATGGGTACCAATCTTTAAGAAATTCCTAGGGTCAAAAAGATATCGACAGGCCACCTAGCCTCACTGCAAGACATGGTGAGCTTTTAACTTTATTAACACAAGAAGAGTGTGTGTGTTAATGTGTGGGTGTGTCTGTATGTGTGTGTCTGTGTGTGTGTGTGTGTGTGTGTGTGTGTGTGTAGTATGAGCATCAGCAGTATAGTGAGTCTGATCAGCGTCTCTGTTCAGCAGTTTGTTGTTTAGTTTACTTGTTCTGTTTAACATCAGGTACCTGAATACAGCGTGTCTGGAAAGTCCCGACTCTTTCATCTTGTGTTCAGCCAATCAGAAACAGAGCTGAGAGTTTTCATCTGGACCTCTTCCTGAAATAATAATATTGGTAGCACTGCATATTACGGCTCAGTAATAAGATGGTAAGAGTGGGTTACTAATTTGATAATATATAGGTAATAACATGTAATTACCAAAGTAATAACTGGGTAATACATCACAGTAATAAGATGTAATACTGGGGTAATAAGGTGATAAGAAGGTAACAGATGTAATAACATGCAATTACCAATGTAATAAGTAGGAAAGGGTTCAATAATAACCATATGTATATCTGGGTAATGGTAATATAGTTATATTAATATCGTAATAACATGGTAATAATGGGGTAATATATGTTGATGTTTTCACAGTATTATAGGCTACTATCAGTGTAATACCTTCCAAATGAGATAAAACTTCTTGGAATTTTAAATTGGTAATTACCATATTATAATGCTGAAATTCATCCACCCTTTATGTTCCAAACATTTCGTTTTTGTTTCAAGGTAATACTTTACTAATTATATGTTTAATCTTGGGACGTCTTACCTGGAAATACATCTGGTAGTTTCTGTGTAATAATCATGAATCAATGCTGCGAAATGCAAAACTGCCTGTTTCTATTGTATTACATGTGATATTAGAACAACAGAGGTGCAGAGACTGTACATGGTAATATTAGAATAACAGAGGTGTAGAGATTACCTGGAAATGCTTCTGGTAGTTTCTGTATAATTTGCATGAATCAGTGGTGCATCATACAACCCTGTCTGTTTCTATTTTATTACATGGTATTATTGATTGAACAAATCACCCAAAGGTGCAGAGATTACCTGAAAATGCTTTTGGTAGTTTCTGTGTAACAACCATGAATCATTGCTGCAAATTGCAAAACTGCCTGTTTCTATTTTATTACATGTGATATTAGAACAACAGAGGTGCAGAGACTACCTGGAAATGCTTCTGGTAGTTTACAGGTAATCTCTGCAACTCTGTTATTCTAATATTACCATGAAATGTTTCTTTTCCTGCATGCACGTAACCCTGTGCAATCTGACCAGCAGCTAAACACCTTCCACCATCAAGCACTGGAGACTGGGATCGTCGTAGCTCAGTTTATTTGACTTAGAAAGGGTGAAACTGGGAAATGAAACAAAATGACCAGTTGCTTACATATTGATGAGTCACAAACATTATACAATCATAATTGTAAAAGCAGTATAATTACACAACACTGTAATGCAGCAGTATATACAGTAGCTAACATGTAAGCTGAAATAAAGGAAATACATAATGTATTGTTATGCAGTGTACATAGTATAACCTATATTGTTTATCTAAATAAACTAAAATATACTTACATGTAGCACAACCCAAGATAACAGTGGCAAACCAGCTTAATGAAGCATACTGACAGTTTAATATGAGCTATCAATCATCATCAAAAATATACATATTGGACATCAAACTTTCTGACAATAATTAACAAAGAAATATATAACTCCTATCCAGTTTCTGTTTTCCAATAAAACTGTGTTTTGCTGAGCCTTGCTCATGGGTAGGTTCTGTCTCCACATAACAGCAACAATCAATTTGGGAGGGATTAAAGTCAACATAAAGGTCTTTAAATGCTAATGCTTAAATGCTGTTGGAATATCTTCCTTAAATTTAGCTATAGCACTGCCAGATAGGCATCTAGTGTAGAAGTCTTTATCTAATTTCGTATAGTCGGGTAGTAAGAATTCGAAAGTTATTAAAAAAAGGTCTGATAATACAGGATTCTGCGGAAATACTATTAAATCTTCAAATTTGATGCCATATGCCAGCACAAGGTTGAGGGTGTGGTTAAAACAGTGAGTGGCCTTATGCACACACTGACTGAAACCAATTGAATTGAATTAATTAAAATCACCTACAATAAGTATTGTCTGATTTAAGGACTACAGAGAATTCAGATAAAAATTCAGAATACGGACCTGGATCTCAGTAAACAACAACAAAGATAATTGGCAGTAATGTTTTCCTTGTTGGATGTTGAAGATTAAGAACAAGGCTTTCAAACGAGTTATAATTTAGTTTAGGTTTAGGATTAATTAACAGGCTTGAATCAAAGATGGCTGCAACTCCCCCTCCTCGGCCTGAGCCTCTAGGAATTTGAGTATTAATGTGACTGGGAGGAGTGACTTCATTTAAACTAATATATTCTTCATGGCACAGCCATATTTCCGTAAGACAGAATAGATCAATTTGATTATCTGATATCAAATCATTTACTAATACTGATTTAAAAGACAGAGATCTAATATTTAATAGTCCACATCTAATTTTCCTATTCTGTTCTATCATTGCAGTCATTTTAATTCCAATTAGTTTGTTAACTATAGACCCTCTTTTGTTTACCTTTGTTAACCGATCTGAGTCGGGGGACAGACACTGTGGTTATTAGACTGCGTGGGCGAAAAAAAAGTTATGGGAAAACGCATCAAAATAGATTCATAACACATTAAACAAGTTTTCTTACAAAACAAGTTTTATTGTAACTGACGGTCATATTGGACTGGTCCAACATGACCATGTCTACAGAACAGGACATGTTTTACTGGTTGTACAGTATCAAATTAATGAATAAAGAGAACAGGACACAACTTTTCTTTCTCTTCTCTGATTCATTCCGTTTTGTTGTCTCTATTTCTTCACTTACGCTGTCACTCTGTTGAAATATGTACATGCGGTATGCTCCATAGCGATCCATAAAATAAACTAAATATTGCATACTTATTGCGACACTTTCGATATATTGCGATAACGATATTGAGTCGATATATCTTGCATCCTTAGTTCAGACCTGGTCCAGGACCATCAGAGTAACACCACAGTCCTGGATCAGGGTTCAGACCTGGTCCAGGACCGTCAGAGTAACACCACAGTCCTGGAACAGGGTTTAGACCAGCTGAGTATCAGAGTCCAGATCATCAGAGAATCAGCAGTTGAGTCGGTCCAGCAGCTGGCGGCACCGACAGTCTGCTGAGCTGAAACACAAGAAGCAGACTGAAGCAGCTGTTGCTTTTTATTCCATCTGACAAACAGCTACAGGACCAGAACCAGGTCCAGAATCAGCTACTGGGAACCAGAATCCATCCTGGATTAAAGAGAAGAGATAACACATCAAGACATTAGTTATTAAAACTGAACTGGTTAAAACTAAACAAAACAAAACGGTTATTTTAGAGAAGAACTTTTAGAGACAGGTTTCAGAAGGAATAGTAAAGATAAACAGTGTTCAGACTCTGGACCTGGTCTGGAACTCCTCTGAGACTGGAACTATTGTGAAACTGGTCTAATGTTCTGTAAAGAGGTCTGAACTAATCTACAGCTAGCACTGCTCTGACCTCGGGCCTTCCTGTTGTAGTAGATGAATCCAGCCAGAGATAAGACCAGACCCAGGATCAGTCCTGAGGCTCCGATGGCAATCTTGTTCCTCTCAGACTCAGGCATGGAAGGGTCTGAGGACAGACAGGGAGAGAGAGAGACAGGTCAGGAGACAGACAGGTAGAGAGAGAGTCAGACAGGGAGAGAGAGACAGGTGAGGAGACAGACAGATAGAGAGACAGACAGGGAGACAGACAGACAGGTACAGAGACAGACAAGTAGTGAGACAGACAGGTTGAGAGAGACAGGTAGAGAGACAGGCAGAGAGACAGACAGGTAGAGGGAGAGACAGGTAGAGAGACAGACAGGTATTTAGCCCAGTGAATAATCAGAGGTGCTTTCAGGCTGGCGTGTTCCACCATACAGGAGATCTTCTCTCCAGACCTGCTGACACAAACCAGCACATCAGAGATTCTGTCTCTCTGACAAAACTGGACCTGAACCAGAACCAGAACCAGAACCAGAACCTGGACCTGGACATGGACCTGGACCTGAACCTTGAGCTGAAAGAGAACCTGGACCTTACTGCACCTGAATTGATATGGACCTAAAACATAACCTGGAGCTAAAGTAATCTGATTTAACTGGACCTGGGGCCTCATTTATAAAACTGTGTGTAGAATCCTCCCCGTGTCAACCCTGTTGTTGTCGTTGTTGTTAGAAAAAAGGCTCCTTGACCTGGACCTGGACTTAACTGGACCTAACTGGACCTGGACCAGACCTGAAGCTACCTGAACCTGGACGTAACTGGACCTGGCGGTGGCTCACCTGGGCGTGTACTCCAGGTGAGAGTCCATCTGGTAGTACCAATCACCGTCTGCCAGCTCATCAGTGGAAGTGACATCAGCAGGGGTGGATTAAGGTGGTCAGGGGCCCCTAGGCTGCTCTTTGTGTGAGGCCCCCCCCTCTTAATCATTGCGCTTTACTAGAAAAATTTATTTAGACACACACAAACACACACACACACCAATTACCACCACACCACATAGGTAAAATGAGAAAACTACATCATAAAACTAACATCAACAGAGATGTAAGTGGAAAGAATACCAGATATTATCCTCTGCCACCACAGCACCAAAACAATTACAATGGAAATGTAATTAAACAGTAGGGCTGGTCCGAATACCATTTTTTGAGCTTCAAAGCTTCGGTAGTAATGAGCATCTAATATTCGAAGCTTCGGAACATATTTATTATCTCTAATAAAGGCAGGAATCTCTATGTGTCTGTCTGTTTGTTTGCATTTTGATTATTTTGAGAACCTTTCATCCAAACGACTTCAGAAGGGAGTGCAGTGTCGTATTTGGTAAAGTATAGATAGACAGGCCAGACGCGTTCAGAATTAATAAACTTTTAACCTCTCAAGGATCACCGTCTCGTCAACGGGACACTTTGTGACTGGGGGCGTCGCTGTAACCTCGATAAAACTTCCACTCATGAGCGTTTTTAAACTTTAAAGAATTAAATCTTTAAAATATAAAGACATGTACACAACTGTTATAAAGTAACAGAAAATAAAACAACTCAGCTGTGCATGCATACCTGTTGTCGTTGTCCTGTCAGCAACAAAGTGGTATTTTGACCAAAAATTGATTTTCATAATTCCCCAAGAGTCCAAGGAAATGTAAGCTTTATATTCCAAAACGATCTCTTCGCCTCACAATGTTGAAGTTTCTTACCGAATCACAATGGAAAAACGCGAAACAGTTTTCCATTTCCGCACTTGTTATCGCCGCTAGCTTCTCTACCCAGCTCGCTAAATGCTCGAAGTGGGCGTCATCGTGTACCGACCGACAGGACCTTCTTCTTCTTCTTCTTTGTAGTTTATTGGCGGTTGGCAAACCAACTTAAATGTGCATTAACGCCACCAACTGGACTGGAGTGTGAACGAGAGATAAATGCAGAAAATACATAAACCAAAATAAAAAAACAAAAAACGAATATTCGAATGTCAAATTTTAAAATCGAATACTAACCCACCGAACGAATATTGGAATATTCGGGTCCAGCCCTACTAAACAGCAAAGCAGCAGAATTCCCTGGAGTCACAGTTCAACAGCAAGCTGGTAATCACTTTTAGCTTTATAAGTCAACAGGTAGGCTACAGGATCTGCATCAGTGCAGAACAAAATCACAACATCACTACCAGTGGTGAAAGAAATATTCAGATCTTTTACTTCAGTAAAAGTATTAATACCATACTGTCCTGCATTGAAAATGTTACTTAAGTAAAAGTATGTAAGTATCATCAGGAAAATGTACTTGAAATAGTTAAAGTGAAAGTACTGAATGTCAAAAAATCCTCATATTCTTTAAGTGTTTAATGGTCTAATCATCTCAGCTGGACTTGTAGCCGTTATATTGTTGGCTAGTTTACTTTAGAATCAAAGATCAGATTTATAAACTACATGTGTTTTGTGTACAGAAATCTTAATGTGTAAAGTAACTAGTAACTAAAGCTGTAACAGATGTAAAGTACAAGTACCTCAACATTTGGACTCAAGTACAGTACTAGAGTACATGTACTTAGTTACATTCCACCACTGATCATTACTGAGACACAATACACTAAACTGTCAGTAAAATAAAAATAAAAAAACAGCAGCAGCAACACATAACACTGTTATTAACAACAATTATGAAACAGCAGCACAACACGTAGGCTACATATTGTTGCATAATCATCACGCCTTTAGAATTTTTTTAGAATTCACATGCAGGATCCGAGCTATAGGTAGCAGCAGGGACGGACTGGTACCAAAAATTGGCCCTGGCATTTTGGCCCAGACCGGCACACCACGTAAGATCACAAATACCAGCCTTCCTTGCGCTCCCCTGAATATGTATAGCAACTCCTACTACTTAAAACTACTAACGCCATGTAATGAGTAAGCAAGAATCAGTGAGAGTTGACACATTAAATAAAAAAAAGTGCCATTTATTAATATAATAAAACGGTATACTCCTCATGAATCATAAAACAAGCTATACATATATATATATTAGGGATGTGCAAAGCAGCCGGTATTTGTATCTGTATTTGTATTTGTTGAGGGGGGAAAAGTATTTGTATTTGTATTTGTATTCGAGTAAAATTCAAAATAGGCGTAAAATTCCAGTTTTTTTGCATTACACTTCTAATTTACGTTAAAGTGTAAGTATTCTTTAATTATATCCATTATAATAACGGAGTGTCTATTTGCACCCCCGGTACGAATAGCCTCGGCCACACAGCTGAGCTATTTACACCCTGTGACGTAACAAAAAAAAAACGTTGCTCGCGTGCACCGAAATCATGGCGGACGTTCATCTTCCATGACCGCAGAAACTGGCATATTAGGGAAGTTTTGTCTCTAAAGTTTATAACAATTGAATTTCTAGCGGAAAATGGATACTACAGTTGCGCTTTCTGTCTTCAGTGAAAGCATGCAACCGTTAATTTGTTAGTTAGTACCTATTTTTTTGTATACAATATGGTTACCTAGCAACCGAGGCTTGAAGAAACCAAGTGGTAAACAGTTGTTCAACTTCTTGAAAGAACTGCTAGGTGAGTGGTTAGTATGCTTACCTTGGATTTGGGAGTTTGGAGTTCGTTTCCCCTGTGTGGCCATCTTATTTTTTTAAATTTGGATTGGATAATTTGCATGCAAGTCAGGGTGGTAGGGGGAGACTCATGAATATGCCTGCTCTGGTTGGGTTGGTTAGGTTTAGGCAAGAGGAGTGGGATTGGTTATGGTTAGGGTAAGAATGTCATGGCGATAATATTCCAAAAACGTGTAATACATGAGTAGTATGGATAACTGTGTGTAAATATATGCCAAGGTACTGTAAATGCACAGGGGTGCAAATAGCATACATTGATATTTGTACCAGACAGGGTATTAATAGAACACATTGCTGTGTGCACCGGCGGGGTACTAATAGCATTCATTTCTAATTGCACCAGGGTACGAATAGCACTTCTAATTGCACCAGGGTGCAAATAGCATACACTGCTAATTGTACCAGGGGTGCAAATAGCATACACTTCTAATTGTACCAGGGGTGCAAATAGCATACACTTCTAATTGCACCAGGGTACAAATAGCATACTGCTAATTGTACCAAGGGTGCAAATAGCCTCACCCTTATAATAATTATGTCAGGCTAATATAGGTGATTGAAACTGACTTGCAGGGGCAGAACATGGCTGTGATGATGATTTGGTGCTTGTGGGGGGGTTGGCAGACAGTACCAGGAGAGGATGCTTTAAGTGCATGCGATTATGCATAGCAGATGTTGACGGATGTTTGATATCTCTGCCTCTGCTGATTTGTCATTACATATCACTTTGGTTTTATCTGCAGCACTGACTGTAAAATGCTTCCACACAGAACAAGTTTTTTTGGCTGGTGGAGGACCAAGAGATGGCTCAGCAGCAGCCACACTCTCTTTCTATTTGGTTGCCCAAATCCATGTGGGGAGTTTCAGCTAAGTTAATGAGTGACAGGGTAGCTATGCTAAGGTTAACTAGCCTAGCCTATAGCCTACATTTTGCTGTCTGCAAAAGACAGAGTAACTTAAACGTACCATAACTCCCACAAGTGCATACAATTCGACACAACTACACAATCATTTTTTTAACCTTTTTAACCGAACGTTAACGTTACTCTGTCAACAGACTATTGTCTAAATGGCCGAGCTAACAGAGCTACGTAAACAGAGTGAACATGAGAGCACCCGTCTGCAGACGCCAATAACGCAGCGTAATGGAATAATCTCTCGATCAAACTCCGCTTCCCAAATGTTATAAACTGCCTCTGGAACCCAGTTAATGTACGAAAAATCTATTCAACAAAAATAGTGATGCAGTTAAGTGTTTTTTTGCTCAGCTGAGCCCTCTCTGTTGCTGTGTGGAGCAGCCTGTGTCAGTCACCTCTTTTACTCTTTTCCCCTCCCCCGACTCCTGAACGTCACTCACTCATTCGGGCATGCACTGCCGTCTCATGAGGAAACGCAGCTTTTCGATATAAAGTTTTTCTTGTTCCCGAATACAAATATTTTTTTAAGTATTTGTTCGAAATAAGTATTGGTAAAAAACACGTTATTTGTGCCTTTCCGAATACCGTATTTGGGTTCGGCTCCACTAAATATATATATATATATATATATATATATATATATATATATATATTTATTTATCATTTCATGACTGAAGATGCCCTGTGCTTTAATTTTAAGAGGTCTATCATGAGTTTTTGTCTGCCAGTGCAGATAGAAAAGCTACAATTCTCATTAAGAAAGTTTGCATGATGTGCAACGTTTATCTAGGCTACTTTAAGGACACAAATGCACAAGCTTAAGGTTTGATGAACCTTAAGGTGGTGTTTTGCTTATTATTAAGATGTAGGCTACTTTGTTGAATGAAAGGCAGGCTAATATAGCCTAATCATAATAAAACGGTGAGAAAATGATCAGTCAAGAGTCAGATACCCGTGCACTTAGCCTAACTAATGCAATGATACAGTATAGCATGCCTATTTCTTTTATTGTTGTAGTGTTATCATCAACAGTTTGTCCACCACTCACTTTTATCAAGGGGTTAAGGGTTTTAAGGGGAGTTGTGTTTACCGCAGCCGGTTGTAGCCTCACTCCCTCATGTCTGTCCCTCTCCTCCTGAGTCTCCTCCTCACTCTGCATGTCACTGTAGCCGACACCAGCACCGCTATCATCGGCCACGGGAGCTGATGAAGGTCCTGCTACTGCCCAAAACATGTCTGTCCATTTGGCACATTTGGCAGCGCTTCTTTTTCTCACGCAGCTTCTCTGCACCTCCTTTGTGTTTCTTCTCCATGATCTGTATCACTGTTCTAGCCTGGCAGATGCACACCCGAAACTGCATGCAGGCAGAAATCCCAAAGAGGGTGCTGTTTAAAGATATGACGTCCTCTGCATTGTCTTGGTTAACGTTATCCTCACCTAGCGCTACTTCACAGCTAGCTGCTGCTGTAGCGGCATGTTCATCGCTTTGGACTGTTGTTCATCATGTCTGTATCCCCAACAGTAGTCGTAAAAACGTTTGTCATCTTTGGCAGCGTTTGCCAAATACTTATCGGGACTTTTTTCTTTTATTTGAGCCGCTTGGGTAATTTAGTTTAATTTCGCGCTTAGACTCATCTTGCTTCGTCTCTGTTTGTGTACTCCCAGTTCTCCTGTCATTCACTGTGTGTCCATTTCAATGTGAAAGTAGGGGGTGTATGGAAAAAAATGCTATGTGATATTTTTGACTAAAGTGTTTTTTGGTCAGCCCAGAGTCACTTGAAAATACAATGGGCCGCCGATCTAGGCCTAACACTTTTATGCGCCGAAAAAAAAAAAAAAAAGTAATGATAATAATAATAAATTGTCTGGACAATCTGGGGCCCCTGAACACGTGGGGCCCCTAGGCTGCAGCCTAGTAAGCCTGTGCATTAATCCGCGCCTGGACATCAGAGGTGACTTCCTGTCCGTCTCTGATCCAGCTCACTCTGATCTGTTTGGGGTAGAAGTTGTAGACGCTGCAGATCAACATGGCCGAATGTTTACCACCAGAGGGCTCCGTAGAGCTCAGTCTGACATACGGCTCAGCTGAAACACACAACATTATTTATTATGTCCCTTCATTAAATGTCCTTCCACTCAGCTGACAACCCTTCAGAAACCAGAGCAGTGAAATGGTGTCCTCTCATTGGTGCGTTTCAGTTATGCCCACCCACTGGTTTTGATGGATGACTAATGGATCTCACAGGAGCATTCTGGGATAATCCACCATTATAAAAATGATTAACAATAGAAATTAGATGAAATCAGGACATTAAAATAAATGTTGAAACATACTGAACATTTAGAGCAGTTTTCAGTTTGGCAGTGAATCATTTTCAAACAGGAACAGGACTTTATATTATTTTAAGTGTAATTACATCAGACATCACACAATAGTGCAATATGAGTGACTCATCATAAACTTAAAAAGTGTGAAAGTAAATCTAGAGTCTAAAATCAAACTCTAACCTCTAATGTTTCTACAACCTGTTTCCTCTAGTAAACAGGTTGTTTACCTGTTTCCTATGTAAAGCTGCAGAGAATCAACATTCATATCAAACTGTTTGTTTGTTTGCTGCTTTCATGGCTGTACTACCGTTACAGCTGTAGCACGCTGGGTTTACGCTGTTACAGATAAATCTGGCAACCTATACTGGCTGTCAAACTGGGCAGCTGATACCAACACACAGGCCAAAACACAAACAGAGATTCCATCACCGAAATGAAATTTCAAAAGGAGATAATACTGGCGTGTGTGTGTCTCTGTGTGTGTATGTGTGTGTATGTGTGTCTGTGTGTGTGTGTGTGTGTGTGTATGTGTGTCTCTGTGTGTGTGTGTGTGTGTGTGTGTCTGTGTATGTGTGTGTGTCTGTGTGTGTCTCTGTGTGTGTGCACCTGTGTGTGTGTGTGTCTCTGTGTGTGTGTGTGTGTGTGTGTGTGTGTGTGTCTCTGTGTGTGTATGTGTGTGTATGTGTGTCTGTGTGTGTGTGTGTGTGTATGTGTGTCTCTGTGTGTGTGTGTGTGTGTGTCTGTGTATGTGTGTGTGTCTGTGTCTGTGTGTCTCTGTGTGTGTGCACCTGTGTGTGTGTGTGTCTCTGTGTGTGTGTGTGTGTGTGTGTGTGTGTGTGTGTGTCTCTGCGTGTGTATGTATGTGTGTGTGTCTGTGTGTGTCTGTGTGTGTGTTTGTCTGTCTGTCTCTGTGTGTGTGTGTGTGTGTATGTGTGTGTGTGTGTGTCTGTGTGTGTGTCTGTGTCTGTGTGTGTGTGTGTGTGTGTGTGTCTGTGTGTGTGTATGTCTCTGTGTGTGTGTGTGTGTGTCTATGTGTCTGTGTGTGTGTGTGTATGTCTGTGTGCGTGTGTGTGTGTGTGTGTGCGTGCGTGTGTGTGTGTGTCTCTGTCTGTGTGTGTGTGTGTGTGTGTGTGTGTGTGTGTGTGTGTGCCTCTGTGTCTGTGTGTGTGTCTGTCTCTGTGTGTGTGTGTGTGTGTGTGTGTATACAGGTGATAGTGCTGCTCCTCTCAGGTGTGTGTGCCCGCTGGTTTCCTGTCCTGCAGCCTTCACTCTTCTACAGACTCATCACTGCCAACACTCAGGTAACCTGTGATGATGTCACTGATGATGTCATCGCCGTATCAAAAGTGTCCGTCTGACAGCTGATTCTGTCCCTCAGGATCCCAGCGCGCTGATTGGCTGTGGCATCTCTGGGTGGAGGGGGGTGGAGCTCCCCACTGACTCCACCCTTCAGGTGCGATCTGATTGGAGGTTCCACACTCTGACCCGCCCCCTGTCACTGCTCAGCTGCACACAGGTAGACACTGGTTTTAATTGAAATCTTATATTTCCACGTATATCTGTAAATATGTATCTATGTGTGTTTATTTGTCTTTGTGAAGCATTTTGGTGTAGACTTGTTAGCTGTTAAAGTGCTGTACACACACACACACACACACACACACACACACACACACACACACACACACACACACATATACATATATACACATATATATATATATATATATATATAAAACTCACCATTGACGGAGCTCGATCCGAGGGGCGGGATAAACGATTGTCTTTCAAATTCCCTCTGCATGTAATAGGATAGCGCTACAACCAGGCAGCGCAACGAAGAAGGTAGCAGAGCTAGTTGATAGACTAAACTTTGCCGTATCCGGTCGGCGAAACTCCAAAAACATCTTCCTTTTTTAAGAATGATTTCTGTGCCGTTCTTTGTTCTTTTCTCAAAGAAAAGCTGAACTCCAAGTCTTCCAGAAGACCGCTGTTCCCAGCAGCAGCAGCCATAAGCCCTGCCCACCGACTCTATACACGATGTGATTGGCCTGACCAAAATTTGGTTTTTCCAGCTCGCAAGCCAACGGAGAGTGCCTAGACCAGGGGTGGCAAACCTGCGGCTCGTGAGCCGCATGCGGCTCTTTGCCTGCTCCTGTGAGGCTCTTACTGAGCGGCTGGGCGCTGGGTTAAAAAAAATAAAAGGAAACAAATAAATATACTGTGTATATATTTATATATGGACCCTTTCGCGTTTCGTATCGCGTCGGTCGGTAAGGACGGTAACTATGTGGTTTGTTTAAGTGGTGTTGCCGTAGCTAGCTGTATATCGTGTATTGACAATGCAGGGTAGGTGCTGCTAGTGAGTAAGTGAATAATGGCAGAGTCAGTTGGGAAAAGTAAAGCTAAGCGCAAATATGAAGAGGAGCACAGGACAAGCACAGGACATTTTTATCTGAGTGGGAGGAACTGTATTTTTTTGTGGAACGAAATGGGAAGCCTTTCTGCTTGATTTGCGAGACTTCGCTATCACATTTTAAAGCATCAAACCTGGAGCGCCATTTCACCTCACTCCATGCTAACATCGCCCGGGATTTCCCCAAAGGCAGTGAACTTCGCAAGCACAAGGTAAACGCGTTGAAACGGCAGTCAGAGAAGCAGACTCTTTGACTCTTCACTTTGTGAAGACATGTCTTAAAGATGTCATTGCTATTCTCGCGCCTGAAAATGACAATTTAAAGCGGTCTGTGTCAGACCTGCAGCTGTCACGGCACACAGTTGAACAGAGAATATCGGATATTAGCAAGTCCATTGAAACACAGTTACATACGGACCTTGAGAAATGCCTGTATTTCAGCATTGCTTTGGATGAGAGTTGTGACATTCAAGATAAGCCTCAGTTGGCAATATTTGTACGGTCTGTGTCAGAAGACTGCATCATTAAGGAAGAGCTCCTTGACATTGTTCCGTTAAAAGACAGGACCCGTGGCATCGACCTGAAAGAGACACTCATGACTGTTGCTGAGAAGGCAAATTTGCAGTTGTCAAAACTGACAGCAATAGCCACAGACGGTGCGCCAGCTATGTTAGGAGCTGCAAATGGCCTTGTTGGGCTGTGTAAAGCTGATGACCGTTTCCCGGATTTTTGGACATTTCACTGCATTATCCATCAAGAGCATCTGGTGTCTAAGAAGCTGAACTTGGACCACGTCATGAAACCAGTGCTAGAAATTGTGAATTTTATTCGCACTCATGCTCTCAATCACAGACAGTTCAAAAACCTCATAGCTGAACTTGATGAGGATCTTCCCAGTGATCTGCTTTTCCACTGCACTGTGAGATGGCTTTCAAGAGGTAACATGCTTTCCCGCTTTTTTGAAATGTTGAAACCAGTGAAGCTGTTTCTGGGAGAGAAACATAAGGAATATCCTCAGCTACATGACCCCCAGTGGATTTCAGATTTGGGGTTTCTGGTCGACATGCTGCATCATCTGAACAAACTGAATGTAGATCTGCAAGGAAAGTTAAAAATGCTGCCTGACCTGGTGCAAAGTGTTTTCACATTTGTCAACAAGCTCAAGCTATTCCAGACCCATCTTCAAAAGAGAGAGCTCACACATTTCCCATCCTTGTTGAAGGCAAGTGGAGGAGCAGCTGAGGTCTTACAAAGGAGCACTGCACGCTATGCAACACTGGTTGAAAATCTGCAGCAGAGTTTTGAGGACAGATTCTGCAACCTGAGGGAAAAACGGCCACAGATCACCTTCCTCATTAACCCTTTCACTGCTGAATCTGACTGTTTGAAAGCCCCTTTAGTGACAAATGAAGCAGCGTCCCAGTTGGAGATGATTGAACTTTGTGAGGATGACAGACTGAAATCTGTGTTGAGAGAAGGAACCACAGAGTTCTGGAAAAAGAGTGCCCACAGACAGATATCCCAATGTTAAACAGGCTGCACTCAAGCTAATGTCAATGTTTGCAGCAACTTATGTCTGTGAATCAGTGTTTTCTACACTGAAACAAGTAAAGTCAAAACATCGTTCTGTTCTTACCGACACACACGTGAAAGAGTTGCTTCGAGTGGCCACAACTGAGTACAAGCCAGATCTGAAAAGGCTTGTGGATAACAAAGACTGCCAAGTTTCCCACTGAATTCAGTCTAGGTAAGAAAGAAACCTATAAAACTGTTCTGCTTTGTATTATGACATCATTAGAACTGTAAGCCGCTGTTGTAGTGTGGGTGTGCATGTGTTGTGTGGCTCTTTGCTAGGGTGCGTTTCTTTTTTGGCTTCTTTATGCTGGACTGGTTAGCCACCCCTGGCCTAGACTGACCCTGGCTGCAAAATCAATTTGCTACCACTAGGCTGCGTCTAGATTTCTAGACTAGGACTCTGTAGTACTTTAGGATAGAATAGGAATCACATTAGTCTGGTTACTTTCTGATACCATTGTTCCCACAAAAAATCAGTGCATAATGCATAAAACAAAACAGACTTCTTTCCCAAGTAGACGAGTTAGTCTTTGTTTTTTCTTGTGCCAGAGAACAGGTGTTGTTACTGTTTCAGGGAACACACCTGCAGACTCTGCTCTACCCTTGTTATTATACACTCTATGACCCCGATGGCTGCACCTGATTGGACGAGCCAGTCACGCTCTCAGATTTCAACAGAAAACCATAATGGTTGGGAATAAGATCTCTTATTTCATAAAAATCATTCAAAATGTGTTTCTGTAAACATTTGAAGCTAGGAACAGGCCGTGCAGCTGCTGAATCAGGTCAGGTTAAAGATGTTCAACAGAAGCCCTGCTCCTCCAAAGTACCTGCAATGCTCCCACAATGCATTGCACGACTGCTCCCATAGAAATAAATGGGAAGTGTGGAAAGTGGATTTGTTTGTAGAAGCTTGTGCGCACCTGAGCGACCACGTGCAGGTGCTGGCCAATCAGGTGGGTGGGAGGCGAGTGAGTGATTACTTCTCTTAACACATCCATGGTGTAGTAGTTTACTATGTGTGTAGTAGTTTACCAGCGGCTAGAAGTGATGAACGCCCATCACTATGCAGATAATATCTAGATATACTGTAGATGTTTCTATTGTATACATGTTATATAATAACTCTCTCTCTCTCTCTCTCTCTCTCTCTCTCTCTCTCTCTCTCTGTGTGTGTGTGTGTTCAGGCTCTCCCACCGTCCTGTCTGTCTCTGATGTGTTGGACTGCAGGTAAACTCATTTATTCATATTAATGTCCCGATATTAATAAAACATTCAGTTAGTGTGTCTGTCTAGACATAAGACCATCAACATGTATGCGTGTTTGTCTCTGTGTGTGTATGTCTCTGTGTGTGTGTGTGTGTGTGTGTGTGTGTGTGTGTAAGTCAGAGCTGGTGTGTTTCCAGGCCCAGGTGTGTGAGAAGGTGGGTCCGACCAACAGGACCGGGAGTTCTGCTGCAAGTGTGAGAATCACAGTGTGTGACCAGGTCTTCAGGTCTACCTGGACTTAAGCCACACCCCCTACCCACCTGGCCTGTTGCCTGGCAACACACTGCTGCTGTCTGGTTTCCAGAGGAGAGTGTCCAGGTACAACACACACACACACACACACACATACACACACACACACACACACACACACACACACACACACACACACACACACAGACACCAGGGTTCTTCCTGCAGAGAGGAATGTTTTGACGCCAAAGAGGCGGTGAGCTGTAACATTTTGACCTGACCTGAATGTTCCTCTGTTAAGCTAGAGAAGCATATCAGGGCTATCTGCCCTCTACTGATCTACATCTCTATCTAGACCTCTATTCTGCATTAACTGTATCGACTCTTTACCACATTTCAGCATTTTATATAGTATGTCAGTTCATATTTACATTGACGTTTTCAACATTTACCCAGTCTGTCTATTCCATCTAACCTGTACTTTATGTAGCCTATTCTCTATACTCTGTATTCCTGTATTATTATGAATGTGTAACTGTATGTTGTCCTGCAGGCCCACGCTAATCGAACCCTGGACCTCTGCGTCGAGGCATAAACCTCTCAGTATATGTGCGCCTGCTCTACCCACTGAGCCAACCCTGCCACATCTCTGAGTATCTTCTTGATGTGTCGCAGCAGTTGTCTTTAATGCAACAATACATTAAAAACAATGTCAGAGCCTAAATCAGATGCAGGGGTTTGCACCAAATTCTAGTAAAGTAGAAACACAAGGTCTCAGTTTAACACTAATGCCTCTATACCAGTCCACCACGGACAGACCCAGCTCTGCTTCTCTGTCTCCTGGACCTGCTCCTGGCCGGAGGAGGACCTGCTCCTGGCCGGAGGGCCGGAGGAGGACCTGCCCCTGGCCGGAGGAGGAGCTCTCAGTTTCAGCTGCAGGTCCAGGAGGCAGAGAAGAGGAGCTGGGTCTGACCATGGTGGACTGGTATAGAGGCATCAGTGTTAAACTGAGACAGTTTCATAACCGGTTTAAAAAGTTGTCATCGTGGTGATAAATACCAGTCCACTTGTGTGTTTGGGTACAGTTGGTTCAAACAGCTGATGTGATCCATACCGGACAAAACATAAAGTGTACTGCATTAAAACCAGAGTCAAGATGGACCAAGCTTTGGCCCGGTACAGTACCCAGGGTTCAGTACTGATCAGACAGACTGGACTCTGGGATGTAAAAGCATCTTATTCCATTTTATTCTGACATGTTGAAGTGGCACCTGCCTCCTGAGTTCTGTGTGTTATGTTTCCACTAGAATCTCTCCTGTTGTCCTCGGTTCAAATATGACCCGTTTACAAAAACTTTCTATATCAGAACCACGACAAAAGAACGTTGAAAAAAGTGACAAAAAAATCAGAAAAAGCGACAAAAAAGTTGTTAAAAAATTGACAAAAACATAATTAAAAAAACTCAAAAAAGTGACAAAAAATGTGAATAACATTGTGTGAAAAGTGTATAAAAAGGTCGACAAAATGTTGAAATGTCGACCCAGAACAACCCAAAGTAGCAGGTCGACGGGATGCCATCAGGAAGGATAATGTATATAATATATATAATATAATAATCTGAAAGGCTGGAACACATCAGGAACACACTCAGTTAGTGGACAGAAAATCCCTTTAAAATCAGTCATTCTGTTTATATTTCATGTTACAGAAAGGTTAGAGATGATTTCATTAGTTTTAAACTCCACAAGTAGTTATCACAAGTTCTGTCTAGATATTCACCAACATGGTCACATGTTCTCCTCCTATGGTGCAGCGCTGATCTGACTGCAGGAAATTATCATTATTATTACAGGTGTATTTAGATAGGGACAGATAAACCATAGATCAGCTGTAACAGTCATCTGATGTATGGATCGGAGTGATTTTAGCCGAAGCTAATTCACACCGCTTTTGGTTAAAAATACAAATAAAGATTTACATTATTATTAAAAATTAGGGTTGGGCATCGTTTGGATTTGAACAATTCTGATTCCAATTCTGATTCTTCCTTATGATTCCGGTTCTTATCGATTCTCGATTCTGGTTCTTTGAGGGGTGGAGTTGGAACAATTTCGATGGAATCGTTAGTTTTTGAACCGATTCCAGGTAGGAATCGGTTCTCGATGCCCAACCCTATTAAAAATACGAGAAGATGAAATTAAATGGAATGAAATGAAAAAGGAAAGAGAGTATACAGAGAGAGCACAGTGTAAAAACTAAATATGAGAGCAAGATTGTTCCTGAATTAGCCACAATTTGGTATTTTTCCATAATTTTGCCTCTTTTACTACAAAGGCAGTTTGGGTAAATGATGTTCACTGAAGCTCCTAATAATATTAAATATAATAATGATGATGGGGGTTTCAGGTCTGGGGGGGTGTACTGCTCCCTGTCAGTGTCTCTGATGGGTGTTTCAGGTCTGGGGGGGTGTACCTCTCCCTGTCAGTGTCTCTGATGGGAGTTTCAGGTCTGGGGGGGTGTACTGCAGCCTGTCAGTGTCTCTGATGTTTTTTTCAGGTCTGGGGGGGTGTACTGCAGCCTGCTTCCTGTCAGCTGTGTAAATGTCATCTCCCTGGGAGATACCAGGTAAGGGGCAGACACAACACATCATGAACACCTATTAACGTCTTTATTTGATGAATAGAAGGCTGTCCGTGGTGCCGAAATGCACCATTGGAAAGCTACCTTTGTGTCTGTACTATTAACGTCTTTATTTGATGAATGGAAGGCTGTCCACAGTGCCAAAATGCACCATTGGAAAGCTACCTTTGTGTCTGTACTATTAACATCTTTTTTCGATGAATAGAAGGCTGTCCGTGGTGCTGAAATGCACCTTTGAATAGCTACCTTTGTGTCTGTATTATTAACATGTTGATGTTCATTGATTGCTCTGCTTTCCTTGTTAGCTCGGCCTCCTCCTGCTCCCATGAAGCATCTGGGTGTGTAGGCACTGAGGAGGGAGCAGAGGTGCATTGTGGGCCAGGTCAAAAGTCACGTGGTGTGCTTCCTGCTGCTGTTGCTGTAGTGGAGCTAGCAGTACAGGCCAAAAGTTTGGACACACCTTCTCATTCTTCCTTTATTTTCATGACTATTTATATTGTAGATTCTCACTGAAGGCATCAAAACTATGAATGAACACATATGGAATTATGTACTTAACAAAAAATTGTGAAATAACTGAAAACATGTCTTATATTTTAGATTCCTCAAAGTAGTCACCCTTTGCTCTGATTACTGCTTTGCACACTCTAGGCATTCTCTTGATGATCTTCAAGAGGTAGTCACCTGAAATGGTTTTCCAACAGTCTTGAAGGAGTTCCCAGAGATGCTTAGCACTTGTTGGCCCTTTTGCCTTCACTCTGCGGTCCAGCTCACCCCAAACCATATCAATTGGGTTCAGGTCCGGTGACTGTGGAGGCCAGGTCATCTGGCGCAGCACTCCATCACTCTCCTTCTTGGTCAAATAGCCCTTGCACAGCCTGGAGGTGTGTTTGGGGTCATTGTCCTGTTGAAAAATAAATGATGGTCCAAGTAAACACAAACCGGATGGGATGGCATATCGCTGCAGGATGCTCTGGTAGCCATGCTGGTTCAGTATGCCTTCAATTTTGAATAAATCCCCAACAGTGTCACCAGCAAAGCACCCCCACACCATCACACCGCCTCCATGTTTCTTGGTGGGAACCAGGCATGTAGAATCCATTCGTTCACCTTTTCTGCATAACGTTAGTTTTAATAATAATGCTGTTAATAAAATAGTGGCAACGTTAAAATAACTAAAGAAAACGAAAAAAGGCACCGTTGAGGAATCTAAAATATAAGACATGTTTTCAGTTTTTCACACTTTTTTGTTAAGTACATACTGTAATTCCATATGTGTTCATTCATAGTTTTGATGCCTTCAGTGAGAATCTACAATGTAAATAGTCATGAAAATAAAGGAAACGAATTGAATGAGAAGGAGTGTCCAAACTTTTGGCCTGTACTGTATATATATATATATATATATATATATATATATATATATATATATACAGTACAGTCCAAAAGTTTGTTCTAGAGATGTGTCTACTGCTAGAACTCTGTGTGGAATTCGTCTGGTAACAAAAAAGTGTGAAATAACTGAAAACATGTCTTATATTTTAGATTCCTCAAAGTAGCCACCCTTTGCTTTTTGGATAGCGCTGCAAACTCTTGGTGTTCTCTCAATGAGCTTCAT
The DNA here is from genome assembly GCA_025617405.1 of Perca schrenkii. Taxonomy (NCBI): domain Eukaryota; kingdom Metazoa; phylum Chordata; class Actinopteri; order Perciformes; family Percidae; genus Perca; species Perca schrenkii. The sequence continues at coordinate 32,626 of JABUOV010000392.1, forward strand.
GAGAAAGTCACCTGAAATGGTTTTCACTTCACAGGTGTGCCTTCTCACAGTTAATTAGTGGAATTTTTTCCCTTATTAATGGGGTTGGGACCATCAGTTGTGTTGTGCAGAAGTCAGGTTGATACACAGCCGACAGCCATATTGGATAACTGTTAGAATTCATATTATGGCAAGAACCAATCAGCTAAGTAAAGAGAAACGAGTGGCCATCATTACTTTAACAAATGAAGTAAGTAAGTAAGTAAGTAATTTATTTGATATAGCACCTTTCACAGACAGAGTCACAAAGTGCTTCACACAAAAGACATTTGATTAAAAAACATTCAAATCCAAAACAGAAAATAAACAAGCAACAATAAATGCAGTTTGAGTGAGGGTTCAAAAAACACAAAAATTACAAACATGAGACAAAAGCCATTTGGAACAAGTATGTTTTCAAATGCTTTCTAAAAGCATCAACCGAGATTGCAGAACGTAAGTTAACAGGAAGAGCGTTCCACAAGGTCGGAGCTACCACTTCGAAAGAACGGTCACCTTTAGTCTTTAAACGAGTGCGAGGGACCACCAGTAGTCCCTGGTTAGAGGACCTGAGTGACCTGGTAGTGATGTACGGCTGGAGCAGGTCAGAGATATAAACAGGCGCCTGACCATGCAATGCTTTATATGTCAGAACTAGAACCTTAAATTGGATCCTGAACTTTATTGGAAGCCAATGTAACATGGATAACACAGGAGTGATGTGTGACATTCTGTTAGACCTGGTCAAACAGCCTAGCAGCAGAATTTTGCACTAGTTGCAGACATTCCTGGGATGATTTGCTAAGACAGGTGAAAATAGAGTTACAGTAATCAAGTCGTGATGAAAGGTCAGTCAGTCCGGAAAATTGCAAAAACTTTGAATGTGTCCCCAAGTTCAGTCACAAAAACCATCAAGCGCTACAACGAAACTGGCTCACATGAGGACCGCCCCCAGGAAAGGAAGACCAAGAGTCACCTCTGCTGCTGAGGATAAGTTCATCCGAGTCACCAGCCTCAGAAATCGCAAGTTAACAGCAGCTCAGATTAGAGACCAGATGAATGCCACACAGCGTTAAGAGTCTTAACAACTGTTAAGAGGAGACTGCGAGAATCAGGCCTTCATGGTCAAGGAAACCACTGCTAAGGAGAGGCAACAAGTAGAAGAGATTTGTTTGGGCCAAGAAACACAAGGAATGGACATTAGACCAGTGGAAATCTGTGCTTTGGTCTGATGAGTCGAAATTTGAGATCTTTGGTTCCAACCGCCGTGTCTTTGTGCGACGCAGAAAAGGTGAACGGATGGATTCTACATGCCTGGTTCCCACCCTGAAGCATGGAGGAGGGTGGGGGTGCTTTGCTGGTGACACTGTTGGGGATTTATTCAAAATTGAAGGCATACTGAACCAGCATGGCTACCACAGCATCCTGCAGCGACATGCCATCCCATCCGGTTTGCGTTTACTTGGACCATCATTTATTTTTCAACAGGACAGTGACCCCAAACACACCTCCAGGCTGTGTAAGGGCTATTTGACCAAGAAGGAGAGTGATGGAGTGCTGCGCCAGATGACCTGGCCTCCACAGTCACCGGACCTGAACCCAATCGAGATGGTTTGGGGTGAGCTGGACCGCAAAGTGAAGGCAAAAGGGCCAACAAGTGCTAAGCATCTCTGGGAACTCCTTCAAGACTGTTGGAAAACCATTTCAGGTGACTACCTCTTGAAGATCATCAAGAGAATGCCAAGAGTGTGCAAAGCATTAATCAGAGCAAAGGGTGGCTACTTTGAGGAATCTAAAATATAAGACGTTTTCAGTTATTTCACACTTTTTCGTTAAGTACATAATTCCATATGTGTTCATTCATAGTTTTGATGCCCTCAGTGAGAATCTACAATGTAAATAGTCATGAAAATAAAGGAAACGCATATATATATATATATATATATATATATATATATACACTACATCCAGGTGATCTACTCTATTCCAGTCTGATCTATGACTCAACGACTTGGCTGGGCTGTGCAATTAATCTAAATGTAATCGTGATTATGATTTCGGCTCCCAATGATCACAAAAACAGAATAATTAAGAAAAAATATTAATGAGCTCATTAAGTTTTGCAGCAAACTCTTATTTTCTCTTGTGTTCTGAATGAAAAGTTTAAATACGAAAAGTATTACTGCAAATTTCACAGTTGTATCTTTTTTCGATGAAGAGAAGGCTGTCCGTGGTGATGAAATGCACCATTGGAAAGCTACCTTTGTGTCTCTACTATGAACATATTTTTTTCGATGAATAGAAGGCTGTCCATGGTGCTTAAATGCACCATTGGAAAGCTACCTTTGTGTCTGTACTATTAACATCTTTATTTGATTAATGAAAGGTTGCCCATTGTGCTGAAATGTATGCGTGTGGAAGCACCAGAGATACAAATTAACACCCCATATCCCAGAAAAAGGGATTTTTCATAATATGGGCACTTTTACGTGTTTATTTGATTAACTCTACAAATCACATGTAAATAGGAACATGTTGGCATTATTTTGTCACTTATTCGGAGCAGTAGGATTTCTGGAACCATTCACCTGCAGGTTCTGTGCTGGCCTGATGCCGCTGGAGCTGTCAGACAGCATTACAGCACGCATGGAGATGAGAAGGGTATGTATCGACTTGTCTAACTCTGGGGGTTACGGTGAATAAGCTAAATTCCCAATAAGTCGGCGTGTTCCATTAAATGACCAACCATTACACGTTCTAATGATTTCATCACTATTGATGTCAGGGCTACTGGTCTATAATCATTATTATGCTGTGGACAGGGTTTGTTAGGCACAGGAATGACAACAGATGTCTTCCAAATAGTAGAGATGGTACATGTATCGACAGAGAGTTGGAATAGAGGGCTCCAAGCCGGAGTCAGCTCATCCAAAAATGTTTTCAGAATAAAAGGTGAAATACCATCATGCCCACTGGCCTTATTTCTGTTCAGCTTTTTAAAAACTGTGGTGACAGTATTAGGGTTCATTATTGTTCTGTCCTGTATTGGGTCACATGGTAATGACACTAGTGAATGTGTAGCGTTATAATGCGTGTTTTGAAGTGTTTTTTTTTTAATTTAAATACTCGATAATGTCAATTTGCACATCATTAACGCATCAATGACGATATTATCGTAGACGATATATATCGCCCACCCCTACTATCTATCTATCTATCTATCTATCTATCTATCTATCTATCTATCTATCTATCTATCTATCTATCTACCTATTTCTAAATCATCATTTCCTCAGCCTGCTATAATATCTTGGTATGTGCTGCCCTCTACTGGGCTCAACATGCAACAACTACCGCCCACCAACACACACCAACTACTACACACATCCAACACATTGTACTGGAGCTGGAACAGTTCAAAATGTTTATATACAATTAAATTGTATCTGATATAATTGGGATTAACAATAAAAGTGCTTCTTTCTGTCAAATTTGAAAACATTTATTTAACAAATTTATTTTAACAAATTAACAAATTAACAAATTATAAATCTTTTGGTTATTTAATGGTCTAATCATCTCAGCTGGACTTATATTGTTGGCTAGTTTACTTTAGAATTAAAAACATCAGATTTTATAAACTACTATGTGGTTTGTGTGCAGGAATCTTAATGTGTAAAGTAACTAGTAACTAGAGCTGTAACAGATGAATGTAGTGGAGTAACTAAAGTAACTAGTAACTAAAGCTGGAACAGATGAATGTAGTGGAGTAACTAAAGTAACTAGTAACTAAAGCTGGAACAGATGAATATAGTGCAGGGCTGGACTGGCCATTTGGCATACTGGTAATTTTCCCGGTGGGCCGACGCACTTTTGGGCCGAATCGCCGATATAAATAGGCCTTTTTAAAAAACATTTTGGCCGGGCCAGCCCATAAAGAACTTGCAGCGGCCCATTGGTTAATATGTCTTTATTGGCACTGGCCTGACCCAATCAAATCCAGGAACCCCTTTCCCCACTCCGGGCCGCAAATTTAAGAATCCCACTATGGCCACGCCTCCTGGTCTTGAGACACGAGCTGTAATAGTTATGCTGGAAGTTTAGCATTCACGTTAAAATGGACAAACGACCAACAAAGCGCAAGGGAGGTGCAGAGAAATGACAGGAGAAAAACATTAAGAATCTACAGGCGGATGCCTCAAAATGTGCCTACATTTCTGACATGTTTGGGGCTGTAGTAGCTGCTTCAACACCAGCATTACCTGAAGCCGAGGAAGGCGGAGAGGTGGCTGGCTATATAGAGAAGCAGAAACAGCATGATCAAGACACGGAAGAAGCCGAGGAGGAGGAGAGTGACCATGACAGGGCCATGGAAGCGAGTGAAGAAAAGATGGAAGAGAGAGTAGATGACAATGTGGTAAGGAGTAGTCAAATTAACAGGGACGTCACCTCATACAGACAACAAGCAGTTTGGCTGTAACATTAAAGTTAGTGGCTGTAAGGTAACCTAACTGCTTAAGCTTACATTGAAAATGCTAGCGGAGCCTTTTGGGTAGCTGAAAAGTCTGTGTGATCTATTAAATCAGTTTTGATACAAGCATCAGTGTTCCTTGAATGGCTTAATTATCTTCTCTTGTATTGGTGCTCTTTTCCAGGGCATATACTACTCTCAGCTTTATTGTAGCTTTTGGGAAGGGTTATGGTTATGGTTATATGGTCACTTCCTGTTTCTTGTTGCAGACAACTGCAGATGCTTAACGCTTAACGTCCTGCGATTGAAGTCCTCTACAACGAAATACAGTCACTTTTTACACCGTTTTAGCTGTATTTTAACCGGACCTGTCTGGCTGCAGTTTCTCCGTTGTGTGTAAAACTTTCCTCCGCTCCGTTAGCTAACGTCTAGCTATTTGTTGTGCTAACGGCTAGTTCGCCTGCCTGCTAGCGGGAGGCAACACGGATCCCTCAGGATTTTTGCCTCCTTGGAATTCTATTCTATATTTTGGCAGCAGTAACGGACTATCCACAGCTTGCAGGAGCACCTGCATTGTATTTCGACTTGTGAAGAGGGATCGGTTTTTAGGAGAGGACCTCCGTCAACGTTGCTACTAGCTAAATTAGCGAGCCACACGATGCCCCCCCTCAACTGTTCACCTGGCTGTGACTGGTGCCTCCTGTTCAGCCAGAAGATAGTGGAACTTGAAGCCAGAATATTGACTCTCCACCAGATCATGGCAAGTGAACACTTCCTCGACTCCATTGTCATTGGAAGTTCCCCTCACACACACAATAATGTCGGATGTCTTGATTCCACTGTGCCCTGCACTACTCTCACCCCACCAGGCACTAATACAACCTCTGATCCTGTTGTCTCTCCTCGGCTTCTGCCGAGGACCCAGCCAGCTCTGCTGACCAGCTCCACTCCACACCAGCCTGAGCCATGGTGTATAAGCAAGCACCAGAGCAGGCGGTCAGGACAACGCTCAGGCCCAGCCCAACCCCTACGACTAGAAAATCGCTACACCATTCTGATGAACGATGAGGAGTTCCCTTCTCTGCCACGTCCCCACGCAGCTCATCCTGGTCCATCCACACAGTCGACGTGCCCTCAATCCTCTCCCCCCTCGGACTCATCAACTTCCACGCTGGTCATCGGAAGCTCCATGGTCAGGGACCTCTACATTCCCCCTTCACCTAGCGGTCCGTCCAAGGTCTACTGCTTCCCCGGTGCCAAGGTAAGTGAC
>JABUOV010000393.1:0-38346 GCA_025617405.1 Perca schrenkii
TCTAATTAGATAAATTTTGGTCATGAAAAAATCTAAAAAGTTTTCAGCAGTAAAAGTTGACTTTGTTACAGTGCTATTTTGTGTGAGACTGGCGACTGTTTTAAAAAGAAACATTGGGTCATTACTATTGGAGTTAATTAACTCTGAGTAGTAAACTGTCCTGGCACTCAACATTGCTTGCTTAAAGATCTTAAAACTGTCCATCCATACAAGAAGATGGTCCTCTAGTTTAGTCGCCCTCCACTTTCACTCCAATTTTCTGCAGTTCTTTTAAAGTGTACGAATATTGTCACTAAACCATGGGGCTAATTTAGACCACGTTCGTCTCCGTGTTTTTAAGGGAGTGACAGAATCCAGGATAGCATCCATGGATAGCAAATCTGAGAATTCCGAGAGGAAATCTGAGTGTGTGTTTTGGGGGCTTGGATATTGACAGAACAAGGATGCTTTTAGGGGTTCTAATACCAAAAGCTAGGTATTCAAAAATGGGAAAATCGTAAAATTTACGTTCTATACTGTTGTTGGCATCAGAGAAGATAGCAGGGATCCCACCACCCTTTTTTCCCTTGCCTTGCCAAAAACAAGAAATTTTATTCTGGGGGGAAGCCTCAATGAGAACTGTTGTGTCGGTGGAAGATAGCCAGCATTCAGTAAGAATAAACAAATGGGGGGGGGGAGGGAGGAGTGCGGGCTGGTTAATGGACCTTTACTTTGACAGGTTGCTAGTCAGTCTAGGTGGGAGATTGACAGCAATACATTTTGTGAAATTGGAAATTAACTGTCTAGACCCTTTTCTGTTTGGATGTAGCCCATCTAATCTGAATAGCTGTGTTCTCGACCAAAATGTGTCAATCACTAATATAGGTCAGGCCTGTCGCTGTACAGAAATTCTGAAGCCATTGATGCAGGCTGAATAGTTTACTGAAGCGTTCATTTCCACGTCTGATTATTGGCAGGGGACCCGACAGAATGCAGGTTCTGCCCAGGTTCTCCACAATAGTGGTCAGGCACTCTAACTCTTGTTGAAGTTTCATCGATTGTCTTGACATGACGTCACATGCACCAGCGTGGGTGATCATGGTGTGCACAGAGGGATGACACTAAAATAGCAGTGGTAGAAGTTTGATACAGTTTTGGACTTTTCCTCCTGAGAAACTGTAAATAATGGCACTAGGAAGGTTAACAAATCTAACGATTGAGTCCCCAATACACAGGATTTCAGGGGCCTTGCCGCCATAATTCCTGATTATTGGCGAGTAACGTGAGAGAAGCGGCTGCGAGTTGGCTAACACGCTATGAGAGTGTGTATTATTAGCATTAGCATTAGTAGCTGCAGGTGCATGCCCAGCGTCGCTGCTGGAGAAACCCAGCGCTTCCAGAGCTGGGGCTGCGATGGAGGCAGCGGAGGAGGCCAGTCGCAAAGGCCTGGTCGTTGTTGGACACTCCCCAGCCGCTGGGGGTCCCTGATTCCAAGGTTCACCAGTCCACGGACGCTCCGTGGATGGAACCGGCGTAGAGGGAGCAACAGCGGGGGAGGTCCAAAATAAAAACTTCGTCGTTGTCGTTATAGCGCCAACGGAGCTCGGAACAGGAACGCCTTGGGGCTCATCAGGAAGGGTTATCGGAGCTGACAGCCAGGATCGCTTGTTCCATGGGGTGGTGGATCTGGATAGCTCTCCGATGGAGGACCTGTGGTGCGGGGGGCTAATAACAGCAGGAGGAACGCTTCCTCGGTCTCCTGGGCCTTGAATGATCTACCTCAGATGTTGGTGTCGCAGCCATCTCCAGGCTTTCCTCATAATCATGGCCAGCAAGGGGGGCAAACTGGTTAAACAGCTGCAGGGCCCCATCATCTTTGGCCAATGGATCAAAGAGGGGAAGGGAAACGTTACCCATCTTTGTGCTGCACGTATCCTGAAGGTAGTACAGAGGGCTGTGTTCACCTCGTGTGGATTGGGATTTTCTGCACGCTCCAGACGGAAAAGAAAGGAGTTCAGCTCGGTTTGTCAGCGGAGCAAATCATCCATGAGACAAGCGATACATCGCAGCTCAGTTTTAATGCCAGTAATGGCGATGGTAGGATGCGGAGGGAAATCCCCATCATCGGTGAGACCATTTAATTCTCCGGTGTTCTTAGAGTTTCTCTCTGTCAGAGTAGCTTGCTGACTGACACTGAATGACTGAACTTGCGGACTGAATGACTGAATTGGCGGACATCTTGGATCTAAATGTATCCATTATTTGCAAGATAAAAAAGATGCAAAATTTATTGGCAAATAGTTTAAAGGGGTGGTAGAATGCAAAACCGATTTTACCTTGTCATAGTTGAATAACGACAGTTCGGTGGGTAAATAGGACATACATGTAACCTCTAAATACCATTGACACCTCTTTTCTCTGCAAATCCCACAATTTATACCAAGATGGCGCCGCAGACGGTCGACTCGGTGTGTTTGTGCGTGTTGTTTTGTTTTGTTTTGTGTTTTAACTTTGTTTTTTGCGATGATACCCGGATCGCTTTCTCCAGAGAAGAGCTCTTTAACATCAGGGGAACAACGCCAGAGGATTTATTTCCTACTTTTCTTCTCCCTTCACTGGAAATTGTGGACATTCTAGTCAAAGGTGCGCTCACCTTTGCTCACGCAGTGAAACGCCGGAGGAGAGGGAAACGGGCTGGTGCGCTGGTGCGTCTCCGCCAGCGAGGATTACGCACACCGTTACCGGGCACATTTCTCTCTAACGTGCGCTCACTGCCCAACAAACTGGAGGAATTACAACTGCTGTTGGTTGGAAACAGGGACTTTTCTTCATCTGCTGTTTTGTGCTTCACGGAGACGTGGCTCTGTGGATTAATACCGGACTCTGCGCTGCAGCTGGCAGGCTTCCAACTCTACAGAGCGGACAGAGACACGGACCTCTCCGGCAAAACTAAAGGTGGAGGAATCTGTTTCTACATCAATAGCGGGTGGTGCAACGACGTGACAGTGATCCAACAGTATTGTTCTCCTGAACTGGAATCTTACATCATAAACTGTAAGCCTTTTTATTCACCCCGTGAGTTCCATTCATTCATTCTGGTCGGTGTTTACATCCCGCCGCAGGCCAACGTGCAGGTCGCACAGCGCAGTGCTTGCCGACCAGATACTATGTGTGGAGCGGACCAACCCGGACTCCCTAGTTATTGTCCTTGGTGACTTTAACAAAGGAAACCTCACTCATGTACTACCTAAATACAGACAGCATATTAAATGCCCGACTAGAGAGGAGAACATTCTGGATCACTGTTACACCACAGTCAGGGATGCTTTTCACGCCGTCCCCCGTGCTGCACTTGGACACTCTGACCATGTCATGGTCCACCTGATCCCCCACCTACAGGCAGAAACTAAAGCTCTGCAAACCTGTTGTGAGGACATCAAGGAAGTGGACCAGTGTAGCTGTGGAGGATCTACAGACGTGCTTGGACTCTACTGACTGGGATGTGTTCAGGACTGCTACCAACAGTCTTGATGAGTACACAGAGGCTGTGACGTCATACATCAGCTTCTGTGAGGACTGCTGTGTTCCATCATGCACCAGGGTGAGTTTCAACAATGACAAACCCTGGTTCACAGCCAAACTCAGAAGGCTAAGGTTGGACAAGGCAGAGGCGTTCAGGAGTGGAGACAAAAAACAGACTTAAAGTAGCAAAGTACAAGTTTAGCAAGGCGGTAAAAGAGGCTCAAAAACGGTACTCTGAGCAACTCCGAAACCAGTTCTCAGCAAACAACTCTGCTTCTGTCTGGAGAGGGCTTAAACAGATCACCAGCTTCAAGCCTAAAGTCTCCCACTCCACCAACGACCGACGCCTAGCCAACAAACTTAATGAGTTCTACTGTCGCTTTGAAGGACAAAGGGTCGGTCCTGTAACCATCCCCCCCTCAACACCTCCCAACAAAGGGTCTTCCCTGATTCCATCCCCCGCGACACCTCCCAACAGCTACAGCTACAGTGCATCACCTCCACCTCCCCCCCCCTAAAAGTTCCCCCCCCCCTCCACCTCCCCACCCACCTCAGCGACGACTCTCTCCATCAATGAGAAAGACGTCAACAGACTGTTCAGGAGACAGAACCCCAGGAAAGCTGCTGGACCGGATGCTGTCTCCCCATCCAGCTTGAAGCACTGCGCTGACCAGCTGTCTCCGGTGTTCACAGACATTTTCAACACCTCGCTGGAGACATGTCACGTGCCAGCCTGCTTCAAGACCTCAACAATCATCCCCGTTCCCAAGAAGCCAAGGACCACAGGACTTAATGACTTCAGACCCGTCGCCCTGACCTCTGTGGTTATGAAGTCCTTTGAGCGCCTTGTGCTTTCACACCTAAAAGCCATCACCGACACCCTCCTGGACCCCCCTGCAGTTTGCCTACAGAGCCAATAGGTCTGTAGATGATGCAGTCAACCTGGCCCTCCACTACATCCTCCGGCACCTGGACTCTGCAGGAACCTACGCCAGGATCCTGTTTGTGGACTTCAGCTCTGCCTTCAACACCATCATCCCAGCTCTGCTCCAGGAGAAGCTCTCCCAGCTTGGTGTGCCTGACTCCACCTGCAGGTGGATCACTGACTTCCTGTCTGACAGGAAGCAGCATGTGAAGCTGGGGAAAGACATCTCCGACTCACAGACCATCAGCACCGGATCCCCTCAGGGCTGTGTTCTTTCTCCTCTACTCTTCTCCCTGTACACCAACAGCTGCACTTCCAGTCACCAGTCTGTCAAGCTTCTAAAGTTCGCGGACGACACCTCCCTCATCGGACTCATCTCTGATGGAGACGAGTCCGCCTACAGGTCGGAGGCTGACCACCTGGTGACCTGGTGCAAGCAAAACAACCTAGAGCTCAACGCTCTAAAGACAGTGGAGATGGTTGTGGACTTCAGGAAGAATTCTGCCCCACCTGCCCCTATCACACTCAGTGACTCCACAATTAACATTGTGGAGTCTTTCCGCTTCCTGGGAACTACCATCTCCCAAGACCTCAAGTGGGAGCTGAACATCAGCTCCCTCGTCAAAAAGCACAACAGAGGATGTACTTCCTGCGGCAGCTGAAGAAATTCAGCCTGCCAAAGACAATGATGGTGCACTTCTACACAGCCATCATTGAGTCCATCCTCACATCCTCCATCACCATCTGGTACGCTGCTGCCACTGCCAAGGACAAGGGCAGACTGCAGCGTGTCATTCGGTCAGCTGAGAAGGTGATTGGCTGCAATCTCCCACCGCTCCAGGACCTTTACGCCACCAGGACTCTGAAGCGTGCTGGAAAGATTGTGGCTGACCCCTCCCACCCCCGGACACAAACTCTTTGAGCTACTCCCCTCTGGCAGGAGGCTGAGGTCCATCAGGACCAAGACCTCACGTCACAAGGACAGCTTTTTCCCCTCCGCCACTAGCCTTATTAACAAGGCCCGGAATCCACCCTGACTCTCTCCACACCCACCTCTGGCTCTACATGCCACTGTACTTAATCTGCTCTTTTTTATCTTAACTGTTACTCTTATTTTATTATGTTACATCCTGTGTGTGTACATATACACATATATTTATATATTTATACTTATATTGTCTGTTCTGTTAACCTGTTTGTTTAACTTATTTTAGATAATGTGTGACATGCACCTACGACACCAAAACAAATTCCTTGTATGTGTAAAAAATGTACTTGGCAATAAAGCTTTTCTGATTCTGATTCTGATTCTGATTTGAAACTGCCTCTGAAAACGGGCAAATCTCAATGAACCACCGAGTTGACCTTAATTCGGTGGCTCCTCCTTATTTGGCTCTACCTTCTAGCTTTGTCACACCCCAACTTTTACATAGCCCACTGATCTGGGATCAGTTTGTCTTGTGAATCTAGGTTGCGCAGATCTCAGAAATGTTATACATTCTTTGTCTGATATTTCATTACTAAATTCACTTCTGAGACTCTTTTATGGGAGAAATCAACTATGCAGAGCTCAAATATGGGCCGTTTTACGAAAATGTATGGCTAATTGCAAATTTAGTACACTGTTTTGGACTTCAGAAGCTCCACAGAATGACGTGGGAGAGGACAGTGCCTGCCTGGATCGCTGGCTTGCTTCCTGGACTGTACATCTTCAGACCCCGCTGGGTGCTGGCTGGAGCTCTCTCAGGAGATACGAAATACTGGCCCAGAAAATAAGTGTTTGGAAGGAGTAGACATCGGACAATGTAGCGGGACATGTGGATTTAATGCAGCAATGCAGTGGACTCGCAATGGGCGGTGCGCAGTTCGCGGTACGTTAACTTTTTTTTTCCAACATGGATCGTCGGGGAACACGTGTCGAAAGCATAGGTGTGTGTGCGTGACATGCTGGAGGATGAATAAACTAACGAAACTCTGTATCTAGTGCTTTGTACAGTAACGTTAGTTGATGAGTTTATGTCTCCAGGCCAAAATGAAGTTTGAAGCCAGCGGCGGCCGGACGTGTCTGGACATGTCTGTAGTTTGGTTACAGTGTGAAAGCTCAGCTGCCGCTGAGAAAAAAAGGGATTGTGTGTGTGTGTGTGTGTGTGTGTGTGTGCATCGCTGTCTATGTGTGGAGGTTGAATTTGACATGTACTTTGAGTCTCTTAAGTTGGTATCCAATAAGAAAGCTGATATCTGATGTCTACTCAAATTTCTTTGTTTAAGTGCTCCTGCTGTCTATATTATTAACGATTTTTGAAAGTCTGTTTCTTTTGTATCTTTGTACCCTCTGTTTAGCCTATTACTTTTATTTTTACTTTAATATTATATTATTTGTATATATTTTTGTATCTTATTTGTTTACTTATTGCAATGACTGAATATCTGTAAACTATTTTTGGAAATTAAGTTTAAAAAAAGCAGGGTGTTGGGGGAATCACTTTTTCTTCTCTTTTTCATCAAACCGCAATTTTTGCAAATTCCTGCATTTTTTGCAAGTTCCCGCATTTTTTGCAAGTTCCCACAATTTCATCGCATTAAATTGCATAAATATCCCGCATATCCCATCGCATTTTTTAAGAAAACGTGCCGCATAATCAAGGATTTTTGCCCGCAACAATCACAAAAAAACTCTTTTTTTTCTGGAAAGACTGCCTATTAGTAGACCTTAAGGAACAGTGTGAAATACAGGGACGTCACTAGGATTGAAAGACAGGGGGGGCTTAGCCCCCAGGCTATGCAAAACTTTACCTTGTAAAATCTTACTTACAAATGTTATTCTAATGTTAGCTTTTAGATACTTCAAAGCTGCTTGGGGGGAACGTACTTAGGCCAGACCTGCTGAGTCTGATATTTTTGTTGCAATGAAGTTGCGAGAGACTGAAAATTGCAAAAAAAATACAATATACTATACTAAAAATACTATACTATACTTTAAAAATAAAAACCAGGGTGAGTGGTTGAGTTTGCATGAATTTGCATCGCAAATTCCTGGAGGGACTGATATGTATGTATGTTCATGTAGAGCCTAGCCTACAAAATCTACATACTGTATAACATAATGTAGAAAGTTAAGTTGGTCAGAATATAGCATATATAATAAATATCATAAAATAATTTAGTTTAGGCTATGCCTTAGTGCCTAGACCTGCCAACAAATGCCTGTTTAGGAAGAAAACAAAACGCCTCACATTTTCTTAGCCCTGTAGACCAGTGGTTCTCAAACTTTTAGACATCAAGGACCCCTAAACTGAAATGCTGATTAGACCACAAACCTCCATTTGATTAGATTTTGTCCATTTTTATAGGATTTTTGCTTTTATATGTTTTATTACAGAAAGTCTATGAATGAATCTATGAAACATTGTGTTAATTATGGATGGAATTATAGTGAAAATAAGTTATTTCACTTTTTGCTGGGGACCTCCTCAATGACCCCTGGGGGTCCCTGGGCCCCACTTTGAGAACCATTGCTGCAGACCACTAACATAACTTACCTTAATCAAGCCAATTCCCTCAGAATCAGCTGCCCTGCCAAACTCCTGTTTCTCTCTCTCTGTCTCCCTCTCTCTCTCTCTCTCTCTCTCTCTCTCTCTTTCTCCCTCTCTCAAAATATCGTCCAGTATCCATCTGCTCAATAAATTGAAGGATATAACAGTACAATAGCATTAAAAGTGACACTATAACATTTAGTTTTCAGTGACAACATTCTGTGGGGACTGTTAATACTATACAGATAGCATGCTATATTAATGGCAAAGAATAGAGAACTTCAGATAACTAACTAGGTTAGGTATTTCTTGTATTTCACTCTAGCTAGACTAACTTACAATTTCACTCTGTAGCCTATCACTCACTCTGTGTGCAGTAGCAAGTTCAGACAAAAAAAAAAAGACACCAATGAGACAAGACGGGACGGTGTAGCCTAACATCTTCATAGCCATCGACTCTTTGTACTTCTGTTTAACTTTCGAATTTCCGTTTTTTTGTAACTGGATATATTATTTGTTGTTTCGAAATATGAATTTGGATAACGTTAGCGATAGTGAGAGGCTTGCTACAGTTGCATTTCGAGTGATAAATCGGCGAAAACAACGTTTTATTTCTCGGATTTCCTGCTTTGTTTTAATGCCGCCAGGCACTCTCTCTCTTCAGTCCCTCTCTACCTCGCTCGTCCACATACCGTTACGTGCACGCGGGCTCGTCGAGCCTCCGTCTCGGCCTTTTCCACCAGCTGACAGTTCGTGAAATATAAATAAAACAGATTGACTGCAGTGCACGACGACACAAACAGATGAATGGTGAAGGAAGATTGATTCAAAGTAGTGAGTGATACAGAGTGCACCGTAAAGAAAAAAAAATATATATATATATATTATTTTTCTTATTATTTGGGGGGGCTTAGGAACATTTTGGGGTAGCTTCAGCCCCCCTAAAACAGGCCTAACGACGTCCCTGGTGAAATACACAATCATTATATCATCCCTTTAATTGCTGTGTGAGTCAGCTTCTAGTAAGTCATGCTTTGGAAGGTTACGGAGCCTTTACCCTCTTGGTCTTTGTATGAATGTTTTACATCAGTGAAATTATTCTTTTCTCAAAGAATTACATTTCACATTGTAAGTTATAGCCAAGATGGGAAATGCTTATTTACATTAGGCATCAGTTTAGTTTTTAGTGTAGAATGTGTTTGATTACTGTTGTGAATTCATCAAACTACAGAGACTGTGTAGGTTACAGTGTGTGCAGTTACGGCTATGTTAGTTACGTAAGAAATCCCCGCGATCGCCTCGTGTTCCTTTTCATAACAGCGGTTGCCTGTACTGAAGTCAGAGACAATGTAAGTTGGTACTCTTTACATTTAGGTATTGTGGCAGCAGATTAAGCTATTCCTGAGTTGTTTCAGTCTGAAATGAGTACTGAATGTTTTACCGTTTTACCCTGTGATGTGAAGCTGCTAGTTTATCTGTGTTTTGCTAGCTTGCTAACCTTTCACTGTACATCACACATGTTACTAGCTAGTGTGTGATACATTTTTGGGGGCTTTAATTGTTACTGTGCTGGAGAGGATTTTCATTTTACTTGCACAGTGTGATAATTCTACATTTTATTTCAGCATTTGTTACTAAGTGATTAATAACCCACTGTTAGTCAGATAATAGTAGTTATAACAGCTGTGACATTAATGTACCTTTATGGGGTTTATTTCAGAAACTTCCTTCTTACATGCAACAACGTACAGCTTGTGACTGCCTGTAATGCACAACAAGTAAAAAGTTGAACTCCACCTGGTGACTTCGGCCAATACACACACTATCCAGAGTTCAAACTCTACCATTTAACACTTTAACAGGATTAAGATAAGATTATATTGTGTAATAAGGGAGACAATAACCTCCCCAGCTCTATCAATTCTGTGTATATACAGTCTGTGTTCAAAAACCATACAACACAAAATTACTGTAAATTAGACTTCAATTTGTAACATTGTGCTGAATGAGAGATGCTAACAGACTTTTTTGTGCGTTTTAAGAGAGGACATACGGTGTGATAAGGATTAGGGATGGCGAAAACTAAAAATTTTCTTGACCGGTCACCGAGCCTCATTAACCGGTTGAAACCGGTTAACCGTTTAGTTTAATATATGCTACGCTATTTGAAATAACAGCCATTTCAAGCTGCGCCTGCAATTTCTCAACTCTGTCGCATCTCTCTCTCACACACACACACACACACACACACACATGCACACACACACACACACACTGCCCCGGCACCGCCCTTCCACTCACGTCACGTTTTTTAAATCCCCTACAGCGCGAAACAAGTCCCGCAAATGCGGCGCAGAGGAGCTTGTATGTAATCGGAGGACAAATGGCTCCTTACTTTCGAAATAGTTTAGGTACAAGCCAGGTGATCGCGTTTAAAATAAAGTTGTTTGTCTAGCGTTAGAGGCTCATTAGAAACATTGCCACGGCTCATTTGAAAAAATGACAGCTCCGAAGAGACGCCGCTTTAGTTTGAGTGTAGTGCTAACAATAATAAAGAAAGATGATGATCATCATCAACTTATCTGTTACCACTGAAATGCAGATGTAATGTGTTTCCAAATATAAGCCCATCTTATGCGGAATATTGCCTAATAGACTGCAACAGGATACAACCAATGGATAAAACAGGCACCTTCAGAATGCGTAAAACAGGCGATTAGGTCTAACAAAATTAATTGTTTGGTTCCGGTTTCCGACCGACCCTGTCAATTAATGTGCAACCCAAATTTATTTTATGAGCTTGGGGAAGAAATGATACTAATTAAATAAATACACAAATAAAAAGTTTACTTACTATAATTCAGAGATGGCAAAAGTACTCACTTCCCGTACTTAAGTAGAAGTACAGATACTTGTGTTAAAAAATACTCTGGTAAAAGTAGAAGTACTGATTTAACTTATTTACTTAAGTAAAAGTAACAAAGTAAAGGCTTTGAAATGTACTTAAAGTATGAAAGTAAAAGTAGCCTTGCGAATGACAACCACTTTTTATGCAAAGCTACCTGGACCACACACGTTACTAGAGTGCAAGATGAGAAACTTCAGTGGACATAAAAACCAGGCTCTTTATATGTCATCGTCTACATTTTAAATGGATGTCTGCCAAACATCACATATATGATTATTGTGACAGAGACTGGGACTCCAACTTAATAAGATTCTGACTGAGTAGCAAGATATGAATTCAATTGTGATTCTGTGAGAATTCACAGATCCAGTTTCTCTTTTTTGATTTGTCCCCTTAACAGGTAAAGGAATCTACATGTGTGTGTGTGTGTGTGCTCAAATATAAAAAGAAAATAAAGGATACAATATGAATTACTAAACATAGATTAATTAAGAAGTTCCCCATACTTTTAGAGTTACGCAGCACATTGGCCAGGAGTCATACTTGATGCCTACTAGCCTATCTCAAACATCTCTATCAGATAAGGCCAAGGATGATTGGGAATGTCTTGCTGCTTGTCTGCCTAATCTCTGGGATCTCTGTTTTCTTCATTTTCAATAATATCGCCGTCCATACTACTATGTGCTAACGTTACCACCATCAAGCTGCAATTATTTGCCGCAAATGAATGCAGAATGCGGCCGAATCTGTCGAGTCGTCTTGTAGTGGTGCGTTACATGCATACAACGTAGTATCCAATTAGATTGAATTCGGTAGCCTATTGATGACACAGAAAATAATAACGGTAACTCCAGTGAAATTATTTGAAACGTGTTAGTGAGGACTAGATTAGGACCGTATTTAAAGCTGATGCTGGTTTCCAACTACGCAAATATTGTTGACATATAACAGAAAAAGACTTAATATTAAGGTCTGAATGGAACCCATTTAGGCTACCTATGCGCATTAATACATAGAGGCAGGAAGAAGTGCTTTAAACCAGTATTATTAATTAGCCTATTATTGCAGAGATGGGGTTTGGGGCTGGGTCCGTGGGACTGTTTCTGGGGGTTCACTTTTTTATTCGACCTACCTTTTGTCTTCTGCATTCTCCTTACCTTGTTCTTCCCTCAGACTCATCCCCCCAGAAACAGTCCCACTGACTCAGCCCCCAAACCCCATCTCTGTAATAATAATAGGCTACTGGTTTAATACACTCAATAATCAATACTGGTTTAAAGCACTTCTTCCTGCCTCTATGTATTCATTCTCATGGGTAGCCTAAATGGGTTCCATTCAGACCTTTACATTAAGTCTTTTTACTTTTACTTTTTCACCTGGCTATACCCAAAGTTTAGATCTGTTGTGCTATTTATGCAAATTACCACATATGTAATTATATTATGATCCGTTTATCCGTTTATTATGAATGCTATAACGTAGCTAATGTTACGGAACGTTATACCTCTTACATGGGAAACTACTCGTACATATTAGCTTTCATTTAACGTTGCTAGTAAACCTAAAAAGGTGCAGTTACCATCCATACTAAATACAGGCTCAGTGACCACCAACTGGGTCAGACAGACAGGTCAGAGAGAGACAGGCTCAGTGACCACCAACTGGGTCAGACAGAGATACTCTTCCTCCTCCACTGGGAAAAAGTATCTTCACTAAGAGATTTACACCTTGGAAAAATAGCCAAAAAAATAAAACTTCCCAAAGTTAACACCAGAAGAGAAGCTGGTAGTTCTCCTAGGAGAGGGGACAGCAGCTCCACTGACAACTAAATATGGATCTGTCTGCCACAGCCTGAGGGACTCACAACCACTTAGGATCCCAAAATTACAGATTGGTTTAGTATTTTATAGTAATTATAGTAGAATAGTATATATGTGACACCCACAAATTTAATATATGACACGTAGCTAGGCTATGGATTTATGTAAACTGCTGAGAGAGAGAGAGAGAGAGAGAGAGAGAGAGAGAGAGAGAGATTGACTGATTACCTCCGCTGTCTGAAAACTCCTGTTTTCTGAACGATAGTTGACACATCAACGTCCTATGTGAAGACATTTCATCATCTGCTGTCATAGTTTGTAATCCCCTGCTGGGTCTTCTTGCTGATAACAACTGTTTTCGTCTTCTTTGAGGTGATTTTCGACCGTTTTCGACGCACTTCCTTGACATTCTGAACTACCGCGGAAATGTCAGAGCGCTTCACGTGACCATTCTAAGCGAATCACGTTGTCAGAAATTGGCATCAGCCAATGAGATTGCGCTTTGTTAGGCTATGTTATGAAAATATTGAGTATCCATCGCTACTGTAAAGGCAAAAAAAAATCCTACTTATCCCTTGCTGCCACTGGGAAAAAAATAAGAATAAAAAATTAAATAAATTCCCTATCGACCCATGACCTCAACAGACAACAAACCGGAACCAAACAATTTTTTTTTTTTATGCCTTATGAAAAATTTTGCGTGAGGGATTATTTCACTTCACAGAAAAAAAAATATTGGAATGAGATGGCTAACTGTAGTAGCGTTTATTCCAAATATCTATAATTGCCTAATTTAGAGATCACTTTTTTTTTTTTTAACCGACTAACAATAATTTTGACCGGTTAACGTTGCAACAGTCAACCACCGGTCAAACGGTCATCAGTTAACATCCCTAATAAGGATGAGAACTTATTGCCAAATGCGGAAGACATTAATGACTTCGTATTTCTATATCAGTAGCAATACACGTGTATATTGTAGGATTGTGTTCTAAAATGTGACCGATGACCGGTCTGGCCCTAAAAAGGCCATATTTAATCTGACTCCAATTCTATGGTCACTGAATAGTGTTCCTTTACTGGTAGATCAGACAAATACACTCAAGATTCAAAATAAGACTCCAGATTCGTCCAGTTAAAGGAACACGCAGACTTATTGGGACTTTGTCTTATTCACCGTAACCCCCAGAGTTAGACAAGTCCATACATACCCTTCTCATCTCCGTGCGTGCTGTAAGGCTGTCTGACGGCTCCAGCCGCATCAGCCCAGCACAGAACATGCAGGTGAATGGTTCCAGTAATCCTACTGCTCCGAATAAGTGACAAAATAACACCAACATGTTCCTATTTACATGTTGTGATTTGTAGAGTCACAGCGTGTACAAAAAAACAACTTAACTATATTCTCAGACAGGCTTAATGCAAAGCAAATCATTCCGCCCAACTACTATATTCTTCCGCCTGAGAATATAGCTCCCTGTTTGTTTACAGTTAGAAGATGGCTGTGTCTCATGTTATGTTGTTTTTTGTACACGATGTGACTCTACAAATCACAACATGTAAATAGGAACATGTTGGCATTATTTAGTCACTTATTCGGAGCAGTAGGATTTCTGGAACCATTCACCTGCATGTTCTGTACTGGGCTGATGCGGCTGGAGCCGTCAGACAGCCTTACAGCACGCACGGAGATGAGAAAGGTATGTATGGACTTGTCTAACTCTGGGGGTTACGGTGAATAAGACAAAGTCCCAATAAGTCGGCGTGTTCCTATAATAACAAGCTTTAGTGAATGATATTGCAAAATACAATAAACTTGTGCAAAAGGATCAGATCACTTCAAGACAAAATAGCCTATCGCTACAACCTAGCAAACAGACAGAGTTTCCCCCAGCATCTGATGCCGGCTAACCCAGAACCCTCACTTTTTATCCATTCTCTCTGGTTCATCCGTGGTGCTGTTATCAGTTGGACGTAGTCCCGATCTTCTGGCTCCAGCCGGCTAACGATATGTAACACACTGTATGAAAACATGACCCTGATTTCTCTCATTCTCAGCTCAACAGAGACAAGTCGCTATTGTTGGGTCCGAACACCTGTATGTTTTTAATCTCCTACAAACTAAGGAGTTTCCTGAGAGCCAGGTCATCTTCATACTCTGTATCACAAATCACGCGCTTGCAAAACACTGACCATTGTTGCCTCGTTCCCCCCCTGACCAGAGAAGACCTTTTTTTCTCAGGCAATAATCTCAGACTCCCTTTATAATGTTAAATCACTGTAAAACCAGATGGCCTCTCATAACCCTGGGAAACAAGGCAACAAGGTCAGCATCATGAACTCTACAAACCTGTTACTCTTACTCTCACAAATATATTCTAACAATCCCTCTTTATGCAACGCTCACGCGGTGCATACCATAATAAGTGTAAAACAATAGACATTTTGGAGAATTTCATATTCCTATTTTTACACAGCAAATGCTGTGTAACATAAAAACAACCTAATTTCTAACTACCTAACTGCTAACCTAAACACACTTTTAAAATGATTAACATTAGAAAAATGAATTATGATATTGGTAATAAAATAGCAGTGTGGTGTGGTGCGTGTAGCCTATATGTAGGATTTAGCTGCTAGTGTAAGCTGCAGAATACATCGCTGTCTGTGACTATACTTGGTGGTTACATTTATTATTGTGGAAATATCTAATAGTGGGACAGCAAAAACCTCAACATAAACATCTACGTCTATTAAGATTGTAAAATCACACTTCAAATCTATGTCTTGCTTATGGGTATACTGACTGCAGAACTACTAAAATTAGACTTATGTTTTAGCTTTTCAGTTACATTAAGTCAAATCAAAAGGCCTATTGGGGCCACGCACAAAACTGAGAAGCAAAGTAGGATCAGGAAAAGAGGATAGAAAAACAGTTGGAGATAGGACGGATGGGAATTGGAGATGGGGGCACTGGTTGGTGACAGGGGATGAATTTGGACCCAGCGAACTAAACTTCTTTAGCCCCATAAAAATAGTTCCCATCACTAGATGAATGATAACTTGGAAGAGGGGCTTCTTGGGTGGCTACCATTTGGTAGAGTCGGGGAGCACCCTCTTTTGATAGGGCCATAGTTATTTAATCTATTGATTAGAGTTCTATAACAGGGAATGGCACAGCACCCGCAGCAGTTGAGGATACCAATACCGCCCTGCAAAGGCAAAAGACCTCAACTAACTAGAGTGTGAAACTGAGGAAAATGACTTTTAAAGTTTCTGTTTTGTCCAGACAAAAGTATTATACATAGAACTCCCAAATTTGACAACTAGTTGCTATAATGAAGAAATGTTTGTATGCAAAAAATCTTGAGCTCAAAATTGACCTTTGTCCCTTGTAGCCCGAACAGGCTACCTCTCCTTATGTCCTGTCTCTCTTAGTTACGCTGTTATAGTTTTAGACTGCCGGGGGACTTCCTTCCTTCCTTTCACACAATGAACTGCTCTCTCCTCTCCCTTTCTATTACCATTTGTGTGCATCCCGTCCCAGAAATGCTTGTTATTAATCCTAGCTTCTGGGGAGTTTACTCCCCGGAGTCCTTATGTTTTTTTCCCCCAGCGTATTTCCTTGGAGAACGTTGGCACCAAGATCCTGGTTGCAGCTGTCGCCGTGGTCCTGCTGCACTCCCTGCTGAGCTCAGCGGTGCCCTGCAATGTCATGCTACGTCCATCCATGCTCTGCTGGGCCACGCTGCATCCTGTAACGCCCTGCAGCGCCCTTATATGACATGAACTACTACGACTACCATTTGAAGTCACTGTTCCATTATTAATTTGACTATTATCGCCACTGTTCATCATATCCCCAACCGGCCCTTCAGACACCGCCTACCAAGAGCCTGGGTCTGTCCGAGGTTTCTTCCCAAGAGGGAGTTTTTCCTCGCCACTGTCGCACTGCTTGCTCTTGAGGGAATTACTGTAATTGTTGGAATTGTTGGGGCTTTGTAAATTATAGATTGTGGTCTAGACCTACTCTATCTGTAAAGTGTCTCGAGATAACTCTTGCTATGATTTGGTACTATAAATAAAATTGAATTGAATTGAATTGTTTCCCACCAGAAAAGAATGACTTAAACGCCAGCGCCAAATTTGATTGCGTGCAATAAACTCGTCTGGGAGATATTTATTTTTTGATCACATATGCACAATCTGTCATCAAAAGTGCTACCAGGAGTGTCCCTTCCTGCTCAGTATGGGACGTTCAGGTGCAGCTTGTGGAACATGGAAGATACGTCCTTGAACCATCCCCACAAGCCATCATACATCAGCTCTACTGGCGCTTTGATTAACAGATCATGAGGCTAAGGGGTTACCTATGTCGGCAGTGATGTTAACACCAAGACGAGTAGATGCACACTTTTTTCCGGTCCTGTACTCGAGAAGCAGATGTCATTACCTGGAAAAGGTTTACATAACAGGTCTGTCTCCCCCAGACAACCCAAATACCTTATTACAGTTTGATGAAGGTGAATCCAGGTGGTCCTTTCAGTGATTTCAAAGTGGTAGCAGTAGAGAGTAGAGCTTGATATGATTCACCCTAGGGCTGAGCCATATATTTTGCTTTATCACTTTAAGGAGCATCTGTAGCCACCGGGTTCCTGATGTTAAGTCAAACAGAACAAAACAGAATTTATAGCCATAAAACAAACAAGCAAACTGAATTTTCAGCGATATCAATGAAAATTCAGTTTGCTTGTTTGTTTTCATTAAAAATGAACTACATAGTGTAAAAAAATAAATAAAAATGTGTCATATAGCGAGTCCAAATAAAACAAAGTATGTAGTAGCATTACTGACAAACTCAGCAGAGTCTAATAGAACAGCTATTTAAAACGAAATCTCATAGCTACCGGAATTGGCTTCAAATACAATCTCAACCAATGAACTGAGGTGAATCAAACAAAAACATGTTGTCTATTTCAGGGATCTTCAATATGGGGTATTTAAAAAAAAAAATTAAAGTGTTAACACGAGTCCAGTATATTATTATTAGCAAATATAAATCCCCACTGCTCCCTGGCCTCTAGGGAAGGTAGTCTCTAAAGTAGCTGTCCACAGATACAGTAAAGCTTAAAGATTCACCATGGTCCATGCATGTTTAGCATTAAAAGACGATTTGTAGAATCACAAAATCAGTCTTTAGGATATAGTAATAACTTGTTATTCCATGCACTAGATAGGTAAATATTAGGGTGTTAGTACGCCCCACACATAGGCCCAGTAATATGCAAATGCATTCACACAATATATAGCAGGGGGGCAGTGTTCCATCTCCCTTTTAGGGTAAAGGGCTTAAAAAATGGCAAAGACAACAGGTGTATTTCATATATGATTTGGGTCGCGACAGAAAGTAATAGTGCTGTCTGGTGTTGATAAAATCATCATGAATTAAAATGTTCCCTAGAGGTAGTGGCAGTAGAAAGAAAGTAACAATCATATAAATCAAATAAAAAATATACATCGGTGTATATATTATCGCTAAGTGTGAGCAACAGGAGCACAATTTATGTTTGACTGTCAAATGTGAGCATGTGTGTGTGTGTGTGTGTGTGTATCTGTGCAGCTGGGAAGCCCCACCCTGACTGTTCCCAGAGGACTCACTAAGAAACCACACCCCGTTTGTAGCCAACCTTGAAATTTGAGCCACTGCACCGGGAAGACACCAAGCAGCACACAACTTACACTGTAGACCAGGGGTGTTAAACTCAAGGTCACTAAGGACTACACTGGAAAATGAGAACCACATCAAGGGCCAGACATGTAGGTTATGGACAAACTTTTATGTAATCAAAAAATTTTAAGTCTTGTATAGTCTCCTTACATATAGTTAAAAGTCAGCAAAAATGTTGTTAGCCATCATAGAAGGAAGTGGCCAAAAGTGTGAAAAAGTCGACAAAATACAAAAAAGCAACAAAAATCAGGTGGGCCAAAATTTATTGTTAACCAAAAGTGATATGCGGGTCGGATAAAAATGTATTTCGCCCGCTGGCCTTGAATTTGACACATGTGCCCCATCCTAAAGATAAAACTAAATAAAAGCAAGCTAAACCCTCAACTAGGTCCTGATAATAACCATGTACGAGACAGCCGTTGTGTCCCGGAACTTAAAACCCTCTTTTCCGGACCTAAGAACAACTCAGAGCTATAAGCAACAACAAAAGAGTACGAAATTAAGTAGACCTTGTGAGGCACAGGTATACATGAGATATCAGTTTCAAAACTAAGCCAACTTCAACACAGCTGAGACAGATGGAGTCACGATAGATATGAGTGAAGCTGTCAAAACTGTGAGACTGTGCAACACACAGCAACTATATTAGTCACCGTCATGCAGTAGATCACTTAACAACTTGGAACAGTTTTGACAACTCCACAATAATAGGTTTGTTGGGGGGAAACGCCTTGTGTCTTTATCGTGTGAGCAATAGCCTCTTCAGAGCGTTTGGTAAAGAAAGGAGAAGGTCTTCTATGCTATGTAAACGAACAGCCAATCTACATCTGATCTGACAACAGTGAAGAACAAATTTCACTGTAGTCGATCTTAGGCAACAGAATAAGAAAATGCAGATAGGCAGAGCGGAAGTAGAAGTCAAACCATTTGCGTAAGGAAGTACTAAAATAAAATTGCAAACAATGAACTGACTCCAGCAATATAGATACAGATACAGATACGGATATCCGTATCTGTATCTGTATTCGGACTCTCACAAATATATTCTAACAATCCCTCTTTATGCAACGCTCACGCGGTGCATACCATAATAAGTGTAAAACAATAGACATTTTGGAGAATTTCATATTCCTATTTTTACACAGCAAATGCTGTGTATGTATTCATATGAATTATCTGTATCTGTATCTGTATCTGTACTCGGACTGGGCGGGGCCTAACCCGGAAGTGGGCGGGATTTAACCCGGAAGTGGGTCGGGTTGCGCTTTAACCGGTAGCCTATGTTATTTTAAGCATGCAATTGATATGGGTAGATCAGAAATTGTTATATTTATTGCAGAATAGAAAACTATTTACATGACAGCATCAGCACTGAGCTTCAGATCAATGGTTTTGATGACGATAACAAATGAACTATATACAGAACAAGTTTTGCAACAATGAATACAACACATGCGGTTGCAATTATGAAGTAAAATGTAATGAACAAGAGTTTTCTTACTCAACATAACTTTCTTTTTTAACTTTAAATTTTTTTATGATCAGTGTGATTTTTTGTTTTTGTTTTAGTTCTTTTTTATTTTTTTTATTACCACACCAGGTATGTGTGAGTGTGTGAGTGAGTAACAGAGAGACAGAGAGAGAGAGGGGCGGGGGGACTGTGTGTTTTATACTTATATAGCCTACTGTCTATGGTTTTATACCACTACTTCCTTTATTTTTTTAAAGAAATACAGCAAGAAAGTGTCAGACACATAGACAGTATATAGGTCAGACACTCAGTGCGTGAAGTAAAAAAACTGATTAGAGCCAGCTGACGGTTTAAAAAAATAAAATAAAATCTGCGACAGGCAGAGACGTAACGCGAGTCGCATTCTAAGCACCACGGCTGAACAAACCCCACGTTTACCAGAACTCTACTGGTTAATAAGTAACTACAAACCGAAGTAAAAAACAAACCTGAAGCTGAAGAAACCCTAACGTTAACGGAAAAGACCCGCGAACCTGAGTGACTACGGGGAGAGACAGAGAGAGCTGTTCTCTTCTCAGTGTTCTGTGAGTGAGCAGAGCGGAGTGGGAGGGGAGGGGCGCTGTGTGACTAGCCAATCACAGGACGCAGACACAGTCAGCTACCCAATGAGGATTTTTATTCAATCCGAGCACAGATATTGACTCGTATTACTCAAGGGGGTAAACTTCGCCTCAGAACGCGAACCTCCGATGGCGCCATTTTGTTGCTACAAAGAGATCACCTCTTGTTAGCATTCCACTGACCGCCATTTTTTTTTTACGTCACTTGACTGCGAATAACTTTACATCTGAAGCGTTTAAAGACTCTATTTGTCCGTTGTTTAGTTCTAAAGAAACACGACAATGTATAAAAGGCTCCATTACCTTGTATCTCACGTTATGGCTCCGTAGCAGATGCTTTTGTAAAAATACGCTAACGATTGTGTCATAACCAAGTGACTTACTGTCGCACAGTAGAGGAATTACCGTATAGTACAGGAGAAGCTCGCAGGCAGTTTCGACTTACATTAGCTGTTTAGGTTTAATTACGAATGTTAACCAGCATGTTAGTTAGCAATAATTAGTTATGTTATGTTATCTCCTTACATATACCTACACTCTCCGTCTCTGTAAGATTGGGAATGATTGAGATTTCTCTTGGCACAGCTACCAGAACACTTACAACTTTCAGACATGTTGCTCACGTCACATTTACGTTGTCTCTGTCAGTTGGAGGCTGCGCAGTAAGGGAAGAGATCACCGGAAAAGTGCTTCTAATAGCCTTCACTGGTCTCCGTCCAGAGCAACGGGGTCTATTGGTCCATTTTATATATGTCAATGGTATTACTCGTATAATACTCGTACTCGGCAAAAGTGCTTTATCCGTACCGGATACTCGTTTCAGCCGAGTATCCGGCTCAACTCTATTGAGCTGGAGGCCCGTAAAGTGGGGGATTTGGGGAGCCTGCTGCTGAGAGGGAGGTTGCTTCTGAGGTTCCCCTAGTGGGGTCTGAATATGTATTTTTAGCTCTTTAAGTTTTTGCATTAACTCATCCTGTTGCTCAGGAGTTTCAGCCTTTAAAATGAGTGCGGTCAACATGTCCCAACGTCAAGTGTCTTGTGATAACTCTTGTTATGATTTGATACTACAAATGAAACTGAACCGAATTTATTTTTGCCAATTCAAGTTATTAAAAAAATAATCATGTGTGTTACAGTTCAAGCTGTTATGTTTGTGTGCTGAGCAGAACAGAGACAGTGTGGCAGGCTCCTCCTTGCTGCTGCTGCAGTCTGTAATCTGATCCAGTCACTCGCTAACTGCTGCCTGACAAAGTTCTTTCCCTCTCAAAGCTAGTCCACTCTGTTTTCCTCCCTCTTTAATATACCAAACGGGTATATTCTAGTATGAACCGTAGCACTTTGAGATCAGTACTAAAGGAGAAATGCATTACAGATAAAGTCTATTCTAATTACTATTGTTATTATTATGAGATTATAGGTATAAAGGTAATAAACTGAATAAGCCAGGTTTACCACAAACGTGTGTCCCCTATTGTATTATAGTAAAGAGTGGTAAAAACCGGTAGAAGTTCAGTTCAGTTCAGTTTTTATTTGTCATTGCTACATCATTACAACGAAATATTGTTAGAGCAAAAACAAACAGACAGGCATATCATTTTAAGCTGTTCACCCGTTTGCTTTATCTATATATGTCCCCATGAAAATAATTTACCCATGACTTTATACCTAATTTAATTTAACTCCCCATAAATACCCCTAGAATAACTTTGTACCTAAGTTAACTGAGGTGATGGGCTGGATGTAAATGGTCCTGGAGGATGTTCTTCACTCGTTTCATGCAGCGCGAAGTGTACACAGTTGGAATGTCTGGGAGGACGACCCCAATGATCTTTCCTGCGGCTCGCACCACTCTGTGTAGGGCCTCCTTCTCTGCGCTTGTGCAGGCAGCAAACCATACCAGTAACCCGTAGGTCAACACACTCTCCACTGCACAGTGGTAGAAGTTGACCATGAGTCTCTGGGGCAGTTTTGCCCACCTTAGCTTCCTAAGGAAGAAGAGGCGCTGTTGGGCCCTCGCTGTGGCAGAGGCGATGGTTTTCCCCCACGACAAATCCTCCGTCACAGTCACACCTAAGAACTTAAAACTAGAGACCCTCTCCACCACCTCATTCCCAATGAGGAGTGGAGAGTGGTTTAACTGTCCAGACCTGCGGAAGTCCACTATGACTTCTTTAGTTTTCTTTGTGTTGAGGGTCAGGTTGTTGCTGCTGCACCATTCTGCCAGCAGTTGGACCTCTCGCCTGTATGCAGTCTCATTATTCCCGGTGATGAGGCCGAGCACTCAATTGCACTCACTGCAATTTTATTACAGAAGGCAAATCATTACAGCATAACAGAAGCCGAGCGTAAGAAAGGGTGTGTGTGTGCGCTGAGAGCAGGAGCAGAGGTGCTACAGCAGGACAGACACAGACAGGCCACGCCCTGTTCGGCAGCTCAGCGTGAAATTTGATCCAGTCAGTCAGGCCGCAGATCAAGACAGTACACACTAAGAAAGCAGACCGTTGTGTATATAAACTGTCCAAATTACAAAACGCTGTCTATCCGTGACACCACATCAAAAGACAGTTGTCAGAACAGATGGAATGTTGTGATAGCAACATACAACGTTGACGACTTAACTATAGTTAACAACAAGGTCAGTCGTTACAAAGGGTGTAAAAAACGGGTTGGAGATAAGTAATTGCAATGAACACACCCAGAAGCAGCAAAGCGTGTCGCTGAGAGGCTCGATAAAGTGATATCTGTTTATACGTCAATTCAGATTATAAAAACACCTCATTGCAACTTTGATATCATAGCTTTGGGGCTTTAGAGACATGAAACACACCTTATAGAAAATTTAACAGTACATGAAGCTACCTGGTGCCATGTAGTGAGGACACCTCATAGTATAGGCTATATGAGAAAAACTATGGTGTGTTATAGTCATTTATTATTATTGTTAGGACCCCTTATAGTATCATAATTCTGGCTAACTGGTGTTTCATAGGTGTTAACCTTACACAATTGCACAAATATCACTGTGATTCATAGAGCCAGGTGTGGAATTGGGACAACAGTCAGTCATAGACAAACAGTCTGATATTTTTTCAATTTGTTTTAGATCTACCACACAGCTTAGAGTAAGCCAAACAGAGGATGTTAGATCATATAGTCACAAAAGTCATATATATATATATATATATGACTTTATATATGACTTATATATATGATATATATATATATATATATATATATATATATATATATATATATATATATATATATATAGGTTGTATAGGCAGCTACTATTATATTAACGTGTAATAAATCCGACCTAGGAGTAGCAAGCTCCTAATGTTATTTAATGATTAAGTGAAGTTAACCCCAACCAAAAACTTGAAACGCACAAAAAACAAACCAAGACAAACAAAACACCGTAACCCACGCAAACAACACATGTACAACGATCAGATATCACACAAGCAAAACAAACTATAGAAATGACACACAAGAACAGGCAAAACTGACAACCAGCGCCAGATGTTACACAAAGCACAGCAAACAACTATAAACCAACAAACTGCCACTAGAAAAGGCGTTAGCACCTAGGTTTAGAGACAGGAGTGCCCAGAGCTCCGTTTATAGTTAAATTTGACACTCAAACTAATCAATCTGAGTTCTTACTGCGTGTTCACAAATGTTTTCATTTACTTTGCAGATAAGACAGGGAAACTGAAAGTAGGTGCAATACCCTCAAATCCACAAAATATGTTGCTCTTGCAGCAAGATACAAAACCTAAGACAAGCAGTGGGTCACAAGAAAACCACAGAGGATGTAACAGCTATCCAAATTAGAATCTTAGCTGAACCAGTCCAATAAGAGTTTACTATATAAAGTGCACCAGGCTGTGGTGTCAGATATGAAGCTCGTCCGGAATCAAGGAAAATTCAAACTATCTTTTTCACTCAAAGGATCAATAAACGTTTTCACTCAACATTTAAACAATCTTTCTCACTCAAAGAATTAATAAATGTTTTCTACTCAACATTTAAACCATCTTTCTCACTCAAAGAATTAATACATTTGCATTATCATTCTCTGTAGTTGTAAACCAATTTGAAATGCTCAGATGATCCCTTAACCAGGTCCAAAAATAAATTTAGTGTAAGGGCCGAATATGAGAATTTTAGTCTGAACAGACAATAGGTAATTCTCTTACCTGTTAGTAGTTACGGTACTGTTTGGACCAGGATAAGACCATAGCCTGAGTGGTGGAGGCTGCCAAAAAAAATCTGGACAGCTCCAAGAAGCTGATGATCCGATCTAGCCAGCACGTTGGAGGGTCACCATGTAGGATTGTGTTCTAAAATGTGACCGATCACCGGTCTGGCCCTAAAAAGACTTAATCTGACTCCAATTCTATGGTCACTGAATAGTGCTCGTTTACTGGTAGATCAGAGAAATAGACTCAAGATTCAAAATAAGACTCCAGATTCGTCCAGTTAAAGTTAATAACAAGCTTTAGTGAATGATATTGCAAAATACAATAAACTTGTGCACAAGGATCAGATCACTTCAAGACAAAATAGCCTATCGCTACAACCTAGCAAACAGACAGAGTTTCCCCCAGCATCTGATGCCGGCTAACCCAGAACCCTCACTTTTTATCCATTCTCTCTGGTTCATCCGTGGTGCTGTTATCAGTTGGACGTAGTCCCGATCTTCTGGCTCCGGCCGGCTAACGATATGTAACACACTGTATGAAAACATGACCCTGATTTCTCTCATTCTCAGCTCAACAGAGACAAGTCGCTATTGTTGGGTCCGAACACCTGTATGTTTTTAATCTCCTACAAACTAAGGAGTTTCCTGAGAGCCAGGTCATCTCCATACTCTGTATCACAAATCACGCGCTTGCAAAACACTGACCATTGTTGCCTCGTTCCCCCCCTGACCAGAGAAGACCTTTTTTTCTCAGGCAATAATCTCAGACTCCCTTTATAATGTTAAATCACTGTAAAACCAGATGGCCTCTCATAACCCTGGGAAACAAGGCAACAAGGTCAGCATCATGAACTCTACAAACCTGTTACTCTTACTCTCACAAATATATTCTAACAATATGTATGTCATTATGATGGTTATAAAAAATTAAAATAAAAAATAAGACTTCACATGCCCAACTCACATAGAAACTTAGAATTCTTTGAGGCCTGGGTACTAGATCTTTAATGTGGATGATAATATAATATTATATATATATATATATATATATATATATATATATATATATATATATATATATATATATATATATATACATACATACAGTATCTCACAAAAGTGAGTACACCCCTCACATTTTAGTAAATATTTCATTATATCTTTTAATGGAACAACACTAAAGAAATAACACTTTGTTACAATGTCAAGTATTGAGTGTACAGCTTGTAGAACAGTGTAAATGGGCTGTCCCCTCAAAATAACACAACACACAGCCATTAATGTCTAAACCACTAGCAACAAAAGTGAGTACACCCCTATGTTAAATTCCCATAGAGGCAGGCAGATTTTTATTTTTAAAGGCCAGTTATTTCATGGATCCAGGATACTATGTATCCTGATAAAGTTCCCTTGGCCTTTGGAATTAAAATAGCCCCACATCATCACATACCCTTCACCATACCTAGAGCCT
This sequence comes from Perca schrenkii, assembly GCA_025617405.1. Classification (NCBI taxonomy): domain Eukaryota; kingdom Metazoa; phylum Chordata; class Actinopteri; order Perciformes; family Percidae; genus Perca; species Perca schrenkii. The sequence continues at coordinate 26,185 of JABUOV010000393.1, forward strand.
AATAGCTAGTTTGATTTGCATTGAGAGATGATCTGATATGCGCCCTCGTTTAGAAGAAGTCTCCCAGCTAATCCTGCCTTGTAACTGACCGGAGTTGGAGAAACAGGCTTTCTTTTACTGTCTATGGAGCTACCTAGCTGACATGATTTACATCTGAGCTACTGCACATGTGCGAGTGCAATCAAAGATAGTACAGAAGAAGAAGAAGAAGAAAAGAGGTCTTACTCTGTAGCTAAAACAGAGACCAGGTGAAAAGAGGATCTGCAGCAGTGAGAGAGCTGTGCAGTACAAGAAAAATATGGTGTTTTTTGAAAATTAAACCATATAAACCTATTCTGGTACAACCTTAAAATACAAATATGAACCTGAAAATGAGCATAATATGGGCGCTTTAAGGTTAAAGTATACCATGATATTGTGTGTGTCTGTGCTAAAAGGTTAGCTGCAGTTTTACAGCCCATAGGAATGTGTGAGTTTATGCCTGGTCGAAAAAGGTCACGATGACGAGGAAGAAAACCCATTTGGAGTGAAACCAGACTTCTGTCATACTGGTGTCACATCCTGCTGTCGACAAAGAGAATAAAGGATTTGGACTTTTGAGAATGTCCATTTACAACATTTGCACATTTATAATATGTCATTTGCACATGTTTATAGTCTCATCTACTGTCCTGTTTCTTTTCCTAATCCTTAGATGCAACCTCCCTCCCTCGCAGAGTTTATCAATAATTATGAATCTGTAAATAAAGTTGATGTTAATAATATTGTTTTGTTTTTTTCAGTGCCCACCGCCCGCACTGTTTGTTGGAAGCCCCTAAACTACATATGTTCTTTGCACATTGTGTCAATGACAATAAAATTGAATTGAATTGTTCTCGGTGAATTTAAAAAAAATAATTTTTCTTTGACTTTTTGGTTACAAACTCCAGACTGTACTTCCTTGTTTGCTCCTGGGATGATTACTGATGAAAGTAAATATGGGTCGTTATAAGCTTCTTGCACAATCAATCTATATGGCTGTTTTCTCTGAGTGAGGACGGTCTGAAATGTTCACTGTTGTTTATAATATTAATAAATCAGAAAACAGCCAACTGTGTTTCTTATATGACTTATTACCACTCAAAGCTTCTATTACTTTAGAGTACAAGTACATATTTTATATTATTGTATTATTGTGATAATTTGAAATATAGTATATGGCTTGTGTATTATTATGAATACAGATGCATTAAGACGTGAAAGGCATTTTAAGTTATAGCTGGTCAAGGTGAAACTACAGTCATTTTAGTGACTTTTTACACTGTACAGGTAGTAGAATGCAAGACAAGGCTAATGTATTTACACCAAGGTGATTCAAAGTGCTTTAAATAAGACATAAAGTAATTGAGACAACATATAAAAACAATACACACTAATATAAAAATACAAAAAAAGACAAATATGATTTGACAAATTAAAAAAGCTGATTGAAATGAGATCAAATAGAACAACCCACATTAAACTGTTGAATACAAATTAAGGTGCAGCTACAGTGCGGTGCTAGTTTTATGAATAGTTCCAAATTTAACTTGCCTTTAGACCAATGCCTGCCAGTCACACATTAGAGGAGATGCCAAGAGAGCATATTACCATTTACTGTGTAACCACAGAGGCCAAACTGTTTTAACTCTGAGGATGAAAGATGCACTGGCGCGTCCTAACAGTGTTTGACAAATATCCTATTCAAAAAGGGATATTACAAAATTTAATTTCAGACATTTATTTACTATTTTAATCATATATAAGCTAAGACTTTGGTAAACTCATTTCCATCACCAAAACAATTGGTACAACACATCATATGTTAACATTTTAGTTTGTAACTTTTTGATATTAATGAACATCCGTTAAATTCAAGCCATTGCCAAATGAGTTGCTACAAAGCTAATTAAGACTATCAGATCCACACAACTTTCTCTGTATTTCTCAGTATGGCTACATATGTTCAGAAGATTGTGTCGTCCAGTGACTTTGGGCGTCACTGTACGGAAAGCCTAGTTTGTCCTGAACATTTTGATGTAATACACATGGGGATCAGGTTATATGCAAATTAGACATTATAAACCCAGAGCCCAAAAATATTTTTTGTCAGATTCAGTTAAGCAATGACAACTAAATAGCATTTACTAACTAAAATCTGTATTTATACTACTGCTTTCTGCATTATAGTAAATTGCTGAAAAGTGTAGTGTCACTTATTGTATATGTTGAAATTAACTTAATTTTTTCATTACATGCTGCTCCACTGCATCTTTGAGACGATAATCCTTTGTTAGCTGTAAATGCAAACTAACATTTATAAACGTTAGGATCTACAAATGAGCATTGTCATTGTATTTTTGTGAGCATTTACATTGTACAAGCTTTTTTGTGCTTTACTTATGTTTTTATAAATTTAAAAAAGTAAAACATCTGTCTAATACCAACATACAGAACATAGTTGTAGCTGTAGACACGTATAATATCTTAAAAGTTTTTAAAATATATTTTATTATCTTCCAGAAAAAAATTAAACAAAGAGAAGATAAGTGTAACACCAACAATTACTACACCGACAGACCGTGGGTGATGAATATTATGATTATTATGATGACTATTATTGCGGATAATTGCATTGTTATTGAAGAAAGACAGAAAATACAACTTGCATTGATTGATATTGAACGAATATTCATCATTGAAATACTTAGAGGTGTTGTCTGCCGTAGATTTGTTTTGACTGCAGTGATTGATGCTGTGATGCTCTGATTTCACATCTTGCTGTTTGCTGGTTGAGGTCCTCCACTGAACACACATCACATGTTATACCCATTTACACAGCAGGTAACATGACATCAGGTTGTGAACAACATTCGAGAATTGTATGAGTAATGGGTTTTTAAGGTGTGGCCACCCCTGTGATAGCTCATTCTTACATCTTCTTTTGGGTTACTGGGTAAAGAAACTGGTTGAGGGGCATTTCTTTCGAGACAGGACGTTGGATTTGTGGGGAAGGTATTTGAGATGTGAAGTTTACAACAAGCGTTTTTCTCACTGTGCATGTCTGGTTTAGTGTTCATTTGTGTATAGGTATGAGACACTGGAAGAACCACACCTTCAGGAGAGAATCTATTAATGATGCTCTTACACCACCTCTTCATGAAAAAAAGGTTGTTACAGTTACAGTTTTGTATCCAGACATAAGTATATTTTAAACATAAGTCCTTTGCCTTGAGCATCATTGCTATTTCTGTGTAGAATTAGCAGCTTGATCTAGCTTCAACTCTAAGCTTTGTAATTTAATATAATTTCATGTAGTGTAAGCATGTAATGATAATTTGTCAAATATGTCAATGCCAGTTCTACAAAGGGTATTTCAGAAGTGTGATGAACGGTATATTACTGTCAGCAAGGTCACTGAGAAAAGCCTGAATGTTACATTTCTATTGATAACAATCCTACAGCTTGATCTTTCCACACTTACTACAAGAAACAAAAATGAGTATGACGCTGCATCATACGTACACAAGTAAACTCATTCTTTATATTTCACACTTCAATACTTTGGGCCCTATTTTAACGATCTAAAACGCAAGTATCAAATGTGAAACGCAAGTAGCTTTGTGGGCAGATCTCGGTCGCTGATGCTTTATACCGGCAGGATAAATGACTCTTGCGCCCGACGCAGTGTCATCTCACATTCCCTTTAAAAGCAGGCTTGCTTGTTCCATGGCGGATTGCTATTATGACGGCGGATTTGTCTGGCACACGCCACCGGGATGCGGCAAAGTAATAAATGCCCGTCATGACCGGGTGGCGATGTTGCTGTGGCCTCTTGGGCGCATCTCCTTAAGTCTAGAGAGGATTGCTGCAGCCATGGAGTGTGGGCCTCCAAACGCACCACCTGCTCCTGTTGTGCCCGTTCCTCCTCCCCCCACTCCATCTCCGTCCACCCGCTCCACCAGGAGTGCATCGTGCATTGCCACTCCCGGACGCTCAAGTGTCCAATCCCGCCATAGCTCAACATCACGTCTCATTAAGTCCTTTAATATTTCCTCATTTATGTCATCAACACATCCATCATTCATGGAAATGTTGTGTAAAACACAACAAGCCACAAAAACTGCGACTTTTTGATGACTGTACTGTAAAGTGCCTCCTGACCTATCCAAACACCTAAAGCGCATTTTCAGTATTATTTTTCCTTGTAATTATGTATGGTTTGCAAAAATGGGAACTGCTGCATCCGTGTAGATGAGAAAAGCAAAATGTATGTGCGTTGTACACACGCTACCTTATGGCCAAGCATGCGCCCCTGAAATAGCATCTGAATAACGTGCCACTGAGTTTAGACTAGCGCCACTGACTTTAGACCAGGTTTTTCCTGTTCTGTGGCGGAATTGTTTTCTGAAACTGCCAAATAGCACCAGGGAACGTTTGTGCCGGAACACGCCTCGTCTTTTCGCTGAACCGCCCCCGGAAGCGCAAATTCATTCCCTGATTTACCGACGTGCATCTGTGTAGGGAAAAGTCCGCTGTGCGTCGGGTGCAAAATAGGAATGATACATGCGTCGGTGTAAAAAGTCAATTGCGCTGGGTGCAAGATAGGGCCCTTTATGTACTAAATTGTACTCTTGACATTAATGAACATGAGAGCAGGCCTTCCAGGAATCCTCAAGATTAAAAAAAAGTCTGAGTCAATAAAAATAATGTTTATTGAAGTTTATTTATTATCACATGTGCCACATGGTTTACATTGTCAAAACTGTTCACAATTGCCCTATGATGAAAATAATTTTCTGTAATGATGACATACAAATATTCTAATGTTTCATGAGATGCCAACATGGGCTTACCACACACTATTAGAAGAAACAAATATGAGTTTGATGCTGCACCATACAGACATAAGTACATTCCTGTTCCTTGTATTTCACACTTTAATACTTTATTTACATTACATGGAATATCAACACACATAAAAATTTAGACAACAGAACAATCACCACAGTGTGCAGCAGAGTTTCCACAAAGTACATTTCTTACAGTATAATGCAATCAAATATAAATGAACGGCAATATGAATATTAAATATCTCTTTGAATACATTAGACATAAGAGCTGTTCATTCTTGTGGCCAATCACTGCATATGACTCATATGGTTCTGTGTCACTGTTAACAGCAGTTACGAAAAGTTGTATGTATGCTTGTCTTATGTCAAAAGAATATACATCAGGTTTGTCTGTGTGCTTAATTAGTGCGTGACATAAGATCTGTTATAATTAGTAAGTTTTGTGTTTGTAAAAAACATAAGTCACAGCTAAAGTAAATTAGATATATAGCATAGAATCACATAAGTCTCTTCATTGACAAGATTGTCTAAATATTGGTGGTATTAAGTCCCTTGATCCAGTCCAGTTAATTCCAAATAACAGCTGTCACAACTGCTATGACTACAAGGAAACTTTTTTTGTTGATGACTGCAGAGGAAGCAGCAGTTGTTGGCTTTGCTGATGCTGTCGTTACTGCTGCTGCAGCTGTGGTTGATACTGGGGCAGCTGTGGCTGTTGTTGCAACTGTGGTTGTCGTTGCTGCAGCTGTGGTTGTTGTTGGAGCAGTTGTGGCTGTTGTTGCTGCAGCTGTGGTTGTCGTTGCTGCAGCTGTGGTTGTCGTTGCTGCAGCTGTGGTTGTTGTTGGAGCAGCTGTGGTTGTTGTTGCTGCAGCTGTGGTTGTCATTGCTGCAGCTGTGGTTGTCGTTGCTGCAGCTGTGGTTGTCGTTGCTGCAGCTGTGGCTGTCGTTGCTGCAGCTGTGGCTGTCGTTGCTGCAGCTGTGGCTGTCGTTGCTGCAGCTGTGGTTGTTGTTGGAGCAGCTGTGGCTGTTGTTGCTGCAGCTGTGGTTGTCGTTGCTGCAGCTGTGGTTGTTGTTGGAGCAGCTGTGGCTGTTGTTGCTGCAGCTGTGGTTGTCGTTGCTGCAGCTGTGGTTGTTGTTGGAGCAGCTGTGGCTGTTGTTGCTGCAGCTGTGGTTGTCGTTGCTGCAGCTGTGGTTGTTGTTGGAGCAGCTGTGGCTGTTGTTGCTGCAGCTGTGGTTGTCGTTGCTGCAGCTGTGGTTGTTGTTGGAGCCGCTGTTGTTGTGGCAGCTGTGTTTGTCGTTTCTGCATCTGTGGTTGTTGTTGGAGCCGCTGTTGTTGTGGCAGCTGTGTTTGTCGTTTCTGCATCTGTGGTTGTTGTTGGAGCAGCTGTTGTTGTTGTGGCAGCTGTGTTTGTCGTTTCTGCAGCTGTGGTTGTTGTTGGAGCAGTGGTTGTTGCTGGAGCAGCTGTTGTTGTGGCAGCTGTGTTTGTCGTTGCTGCAGTTGTGATTGTCGTTGCTGCAGCTGTGATTGTTGTTGGAGCAGCTGTTATTGTGGCAGCTGTTGTTGTTGCTGCAGCCATGGTTGTTATTCCTGCAGCGTTACAATACAATTTGGTAGTAAGACATTGTCTGAAGTGCAATGACATAGCTCAGATGGGTTAAACGTGAAACAAAAAAACTTTAAAATAAAAATACTTAAATTTAATATTTTCAAACTTACCAACACACAGAAGAAGGATGACATAGATCTTCATCATCATTTTGGGATGTGCTATACTGTTGAAAAAAATGAAATCTTTGTCAGATTCAGTTAAGCATTATAGTAAATTGCTGAAAAATGTAGTATCACTTATTGTATATGTTGAAATTATTTTCATTATTTTATTACATGCTCCACTGCATCTTTGAGACAATAATATTTTGTTAGCTGTAAATGAAAACTACCATTTATAAATTTTAGCATCTACAAATTTACTGGAATAGCTTTTTTTGTGCATTAATTATTTATTTTATGAATTTCAAAAAGTAAAACATCTGTCTAATACCAACATACACAACATAGTTGTAGCTTTAGACATGTATAATAATTAAATATTTTTAAATATATTTTATCATCTTCCAGAAAAATATTAAACAAATAGCAGATAAGTTTAACACCAACAAGTATTACACCGACAGACCATGGGTGATGATTATTATGATGACTATTAGCATGGATAATTTTATTGTTATTGAAGAAAGACAGAAAACAGGTCTTGCATAGTGATTGAAGCTGTGATGCTCTCTGCTGTTTGCTGGTTGATGTCCTCCACTGAACAAACATCACCTTTTATAGCCACACAAAACAGCTAATATGACGTTAGGTGGTGAACAAGGATGCACATAATTTTCATGAGGAATGTTTGTTTTTTTAAGGTGTGGTCACCCCTTTAATAGCAACATTTTACATCTTCTTTTGGCTTACTGCCTAAATTCAATTCAATTTTATTTATAGTATCAAATCATAACAAAGAGTTATCTTAAGACACTTTACAGATAGAGTAGGTCTAGACCACTTTACAAAGACCCAACATTTCCAGTAATTCCCCCAAGAGCAAGCATTTAGTGCGACAGCAGCGAGGAAAAACTTCCTATTAGGGAGAAACCTTGGGTGGTGAGGAAAACTCCCTTTTAGGAAGAAACCTGGGACAGACACAGGCTCTTGGTAGGCGGTGTCTGACGGGGCCGGTTGGGGGTGTGATGAACAGTGGCAATAATAGTCACAATAATGATAATGGAACTATGACTAAAGAAACCAGTTGAGGGACTTTTCTTTTGAGACATGACGTTGGATTTGTGGGGAAGGTTTTTGTGAGGTTATGGTAAACATTATTTTCTTCATGAAATTACACCAAGTGTTTTTGTCATTGTGCAGCTTTTGTGTTCATTGGCTTTTATTTGGGTATACGTATGAGAGGCTGTAAGAACCTTTTTTTTTTATTGTTGAATTATGAAAATTTTATGTCACTTATTTCATAATGTTAAAATTAATTTCATTAATTTGTTTGCAGTCACTATTACATATTTGAGGCAATGATCCTTTGTTAGCCGGAAATGCAAACTACATTTATACATGTTAAGATCTACAAATGAGTATTTTCATTGTATTTATCGTGAGCATTTACATTGTTTCTGGGAAAAAACAGTTTATTTTTGTGCATTACTTATGTTTTTTATAAATTTAACAAAGTAAAACATCTGTCTAATACCAACATACACAACATAGTTGTAGCTGTAGACATGTATAATAATAATAATAAAAAAATTTAAAACGTGTTTCATTATCCTCCAGAAAAACATTAAACAAAGAGCAGATAAGTGTAACACCAACAATTATTACACCGACAGACCGTGGGTGATGATTATTATGATGACTATTATTGCGGAGAATTACATTGTCATTGAAGAAAGACAGAAAACACAACTTGCATTGATTGATATTGCCCGATTCATCATTGAAATACTTACAGGTTTTTGTCTGCCGTAGATTTGTCTTGACTGCAGTAATTGAAGCTGTGATGCTCTATGATTCCACCTGTTGCTGTTTGCTGGTTGAGGTCCTTCTCTGAACACACATCACCTTTTATACCCATTTACACAAAGCAGGTTACATGATATCAGGTTGTGAACAACATTCAGGAATTGTTTGAGTAATGGGTTGTTAAGGTGTGGCCACCCCTGTGATAGCTCATTCATACGTCTTCTTTTGGGTTACTGGGTAAACCTGTTTTGCCTTTTGGAACATGTTTTATTAATTTTGTTTCATAGGAAAAATTTAAAAGCAACAATTTGTTACGCGAGGAACAGAACAGACCCAATTGCAGAGCTCATAAAAAATAGGTTTATTAAGGATTTAGGGAAAAATGGGGGTTGGGGAGGCAGACGCCAGGAATGGAGAAGCAGCCCAGGGGACGGAGAAACCGGAGGGCGAGGATACTCAGGGCAGCCGCGACTGGGGAGCTGAGGGAGAGACACTGGGACTGGAGAGCAGAGGAAGTGAGGAGAGGGAGGGGGTCCGTGGGTGAAGCCAGCTGACTGGAGATGACGGTCGGAGATGGAGAGGATAACTGGAGCAACGATGGAGCAATGATCAAGCAGCCGTGGGTGGTATTTCAGAAAGCAGGTTTAACAAACCTGTTAAACTGAGTTCAACCCTGATGTCTGAGTTGATTTACCCTGAGTGGGAAACTGAGTTTTTGGTTTCAGAACAGCTGATATGAGTTGGTTCAATCAACTCAGAGTAGGTTCACTACCACAATAAAAAGGCAGTATGAATGGAGCCATGATTCTAAAATTCACCATGGTAACAACCACAAACAAACGGGTCGGCGGAAATACTCATGCGCACATACAGCGAGTAAAAAAAAAGCAACACAGCGGCTGCTGCAAAAGAGAGAGAATTTGCGTGGGAGGAAATTTTTAATCATAAGTAGGCCTATAGCCTAACATTACTGGTAAAATGGTATTGAACCTATAATCTATTTAATTTAGGTGCAATCCTGCGGGCGAAAACGTCCTAGTAGGCCTATTAATCCCATTCTGAGGCTGCAGCACCATCATTAACAGAATTCTAATCCATAATCTTTTATTTCAAAAGGGTTTACATCATTCACCTGCAATACTGTGGAGCTCATTTTAAAAACGTTTAAAACACGTTTCAGAGCGAGTCACACTCTTCTGACGGTGCTTTGCTACAGCGGCTTTACTAAAATGCTCCGCATCACCAATGTTGTGACAAATCGTAATGCGACACAAATAATCTGCTGGGATGTACGAGTTTAGATAGGTGACGTTAGTGATATGAGGACGGATAAGGTTATGTAGACTATATAACTGATCTAATAGGGAGTTTTTCCTTGCCACTGTCGCATTGCTTGATCTTGGGCAATTATTAGAATTGTTGGGGCTTAGTGTAAATGTAGTAGAGTGTGGTCTAGGCCTAGGCTACTCTATCTGTAAAGCGTCTCGAGATAACTCTTGTCATGATTTGATACTATAAATAAAATGTAATTGAATTGATCGACTGGGAAGAAAAACGATAGGCTTACCGCTCAAATAGGAAGTCATCTGAAAATTAAAATGTCCGGGCTTCAATATCATCTCCCGATGTATATTTAACTCTCGACAAAAAGAAATGCCATGTTTTGAGAAATAAAATGTTTTATAGTCTGCCTAACATGGTTAATAAACCAAGATATATTTTTTTTAATTCATGCCGATAACAAACTGCGTTAAAATGCGCCTGATATACAGACTGAATGAATGAATGAGGAAATGAAAGGGCAGTGTGTCAGAGGGAGGAGACTAAGAGGAACTCGAGGTTTCATGAAGAAAACCTGCTCCCGACCAGGTTAGGTTCACAGGCTCAGTTACCATAATAACTGACTCTGAGGTGAAGTTACCTCTCTTTCTGAAACAGAAAACCCAGAGTTTCCCTCATCTCAGGGTTAACAAACAGATTTTTCACTAAACCTGCTTTCTGAAATACCACCGTGGTCTATTAAGTCAGGATAGAAATACTGGTCTTGAGTGCAGATGGAAGGCAGGTGTGCGCAGCGGGAAGAAAGGGATGTTGGGATGGTAACCAGGTGCACTCAATCAGCTGGCAGCAGCAGTGGGAGGGGGAGAGCAGAGTAGGCACAGAGAGAGGCAGGCCAACAGAAAAACCAACCGAGAAACAAAATAGAGAATAGTAAACAAAACAGAAAACTCACAGCCAGCCGACCCCAACCATCACACAATTAAGTTACAATAAACGGGCCTGGCTCAGTTTAAAAACTGGTTTCCAGCAGGCTCCTGTTCTGCAGCAACATAGAACGTTGAACACAATTTTTGCACATTTATACAGGACATTATCATAGACTAGAAAAATAAAACATTAAATATGGACAAACAAGACTAAAAACAATACATGAACAATCAGTCGGTGTGTCTGGAGAGTCAGTATGACTATCCAGAAGAAACAGTTTATATGACTTTTTAAAATATGTGATGGATGATAATGTTTGAATGTGATGGAGAATGTCATTCCAAATTTTGGTGTAAATATGGAAAAAGGATTTCTGACCGTAGTTGTTTTTGTATGGGGGAACTGGAATGAGTGCCTGTGAGACTGACCTAGTGAAACGTACTGGTCTCATATTCAGTGGCATTATTCAGTATTGGTACAATTTAATACACACGTTTCCTTATTTTTCTAAATAGTAATCCAAAGTTGCCATTATGCCAAATGCTCTGAGTCCTCAGCAAGAGTTTTATGTTTGACACTAGACAATGAAAAGAAAAATATACTTTTTTTTCCCCGCTGTACCAATCTGGGTTCAACCAAACTCCAACCGAACCGTGACTTCAAAACCAGAAAATTTTATCAAACTGCGACTTTTGTGTACCGTTGTTTTGAAGAGAGGGTGTGCGAGGACGTCCACCGTTACCGACATTCATATAATTCACCTTTAAAGAAATACGACAGCCAAATGGCGCTGAACATTACCAAGTTTCCAGCTGTCTGCAGATGTAAGACAAAGATTGTGATTCATGATCTGTCTGTCTCCAGTCTCTCCTGTTGTCCGTCCCTGTCCGTGGGCTCCATTGTGCCACTGATGGAGCGTCTGTCAGAGGAATCCTTATGGGGCTTCAGCCTGCACCTCCTCTGCACAACCAGAAGGGGGCAGTACAACAGCAGCATTGAAAAGCTGCTAGACCAACGTCCTCATGCCATCATAGCCTACGCCAACCACCAGTTACAAGACAAACATATGGTCCAGTGCCGGCCCGAGCCTTTTGGGGGCCCTAAGCAGAATTTGATTGTGGGGCCCCCCTCCCACCACGCGGATTCACCAGTGCTTGACGATTATTGACACAAATGTCACGCCATAATGTTACATTATAAATGAATACAGTGAGGTTATGTATTAATACAGTGAGGTTTATTATATATATATATATTATTTAGAACTATTGTCCCCCCAGGGCAGAGATGCATAAGGACCCTCCCCCCTATTCTATTTGTGCAAAAGTGGATGCAAACGGCGAGGGGGGGGTCTGGGGGTGCACCGTAAAAAATAAAAAGTTGACACAACTTACAATTTTAAGGCAACAAACCTCAGCAACATTTTAAGTTGGGGAAAAAAACTTAACTTTTTAAGTTTTTCTTCTGAGTTGGTCCAACTTTCAATTTTAAATGTGCTTAACTTAACTCCAAGTTGCGATAACTCACAACAATATATTAAGGTAACTTTAAAACCTTACTTATCTC